>OZ005649.1:289257098-289527098 GCA_963930645.1 Salticus scenicus
ATTCTCCTATTCCGCAACAATTTGAAGAGGAGCTCATTAAATATGAGAATTCATTCAATAAAATTAGCCAATTTTCTGTTCCTAGATGCGTCACGCTTTCATCCGATAGTACATTTGAATTACATGGTTTCAGTGATGCGTCAACACATGCTTATGCCGCTGCAATCTATTGTCGACAGACTCATGATAACAAATCAAAAGTCTCACTCTTAGTTGCCAAAACTAAAGTAGCTCCTATCAAGCAAATTTCCGTTCCCAAATTGGAACTTTGTGGTGCTTATTTATTATCTAAGTTATTTTCTTCAGTCATAAAAATATTAGAAAATTATGACTTTGACATTTACGCATGGACAGATTCAACAGTTGTTCTTTCTTGGTTATCCGCACATCCGCGTAAGTGGAAAACTTTTGTTGCAAATAGAACGTCACAAATATTAGATGTTCTTCCCACAAAACATTGGAGACACGTTCCATCTA
The DNA here is from genome assembly GCA_963930645.1 of Salticus scenicus. NCBI lineage: Eukaryota > Metazoa > Arthropoda > Arachnida > Araneae > Salticidae > Salticus > Salticus scenicus. Next base: position 289,257,576 of record OZ005649.1, read on the forward strand.
AAGAAAACCCCGCTGATATCGCTTCTCGGGGCATAGATCCTAAAAGTTTACCTGAATGCAACTTGTGGTGGAATGGCCCAAGTTGGCTACTTTTGGATCCTACACATTGGCCTAATGATGCGCCTAAGTCTAAGGAAATCGAGGATCAAATTTCGGCTGAAAAGAAAACTGATCCCATTTTGTCTTACCATATTGATACATCTAATGATCTTTATGATCAACTATTCAATAAATTTTCTTCATTTTTTAAAATCAAACGCATTCTGGCATATTGCCTAAGATTCATAAATAACTGCAAGTCAGCAAGTAAAGTTCATATCTCAACAGATGATTCTTACTCCCCTCTTACATGTAGGGAAGCTAAACACGCCGAAGAGAACATCATTCGATGGGTACAAAATAAATACTTTCACGAAGACTTAAAACACATCAAGAATCAAAACATTTTGTCTAGAAAAAGTCCTTTACACTCTCTACATCCATTCATTGACCAGAACGGTCTGTTACGGGTGGGAGGTCGCTTACAAAACGCCCAATTATCATTTAACGAAAAGCATCCGGTAATATTGCCGTCTAAACACAAATTGAGCGACCTTATTATACAAGAGAAACATATTGCACACTTGCATGCAGGACCATCATTGTTATCCCACATTATAAAACAGGCATATTGGATCATTGGTGGAAAAAGATTAATCAATAAGCTTGTTAATAAATGCTTGAAATGCTTCCGTTTCAAAGCTACTTCTACACCCCAGCTCATGGGAAACTTACCACCACATCGAGTAAATCTCGAGCGACCTTTTTTTGCATGTGGTGTGGACTATGCTGGTCCAATGTATATAAAATTTAACAAGGGTCGTGGCTCTAAAACAACAAAAGGATACATAGCTGTATTCATTTGCCTTGCTACAAAAGCAGTACACATCGAAGCTGTCAGCGATTTGACGACTGACGCATTTATAGCTGCCTTACGACGTTTCAGTGCTAGACGTGGTTCACCTAGTCATATTTACAGTGATAACGCAACCAATTTTGTTGGTGCTAAAAGGAAACTCGATGAAATAAAACAAATATTGTCTTTACCAAGAAATGAATGCGTAGCACATTATTTAACACAAGCCGCAATAGAGTGGCATTTTATTCCTCCCGCATCACCTCATTTCGGAGGAATTTGGGAAGCTGCAGTACGATCCTGTAAATTTCACATTAAACGAGTAATCGGTGATACACGGTTGACATTTGAGGAACTGAGCACTTTATTAACCCAAATAGAATCCTTATTAAATTCACGTCCTCTCTTTAAAAGTACTGATTCTGATACAGACTCTATTAATGTGCTCACCCCATCACATTTTCTTACAGGTGATGTCATGCTTTCACCTGCAGACGAGCCATTATCCTGTGACAGGAATCTCAAGAACCGATGGCAAATGGTACAAAAATTGAGACGAGATATTTCTAGAGCTTGGAAAAAGGAGTATCTCAGCTCCTTACAATCAAGGAATAAGTGGCAACATCCTGCATCGAATATCAAGGAAGGAGAAATAGTGATTATTATGGACAACAGCTGCTCACCTTTATCCTGGCCAATAGGTCGAATTACAAAGGTTCACACCGGTACCGACGGACTGGTAAGAGTGGTCTCCATAAAAACTAAAGACTGTGTTATTAAAAGAACAGTTAACAAAATTGCTGTTCTCCCTTTATATCAGGACTAGCGCCCTGATAGGGTGGGAGTCATGTTCGATTTCCACCATACAGTCATATTCGATTCCTAACATATCGAACTCCGCACTCATTGACACTTTCGATTTAACTGTTTCATCTCAACTTTACTTTTTTCTGTTCAACAGGTACGAACATCTCAACTCTACTCGAACAGAAACCGAAAAGAACAGTTTATTCTTTTTACATTCGCACGGTAGCTTGCATGCTATCTTTCGCATTCTTATTTTCGCAGTTATTACTTTACGCATTATTATTGTTTATTACTAAACCGCAATGATTTATCGCACCTTATGTTGTCAACGCATTTAAATCTGTGTTTATGTTTAATATAGTTTTGTTTTGTGAGTGAAAGAAAGAGTGTCTTTATTATTATCTTCACATCACATCAAATTACGCAACAATTAGTGTTGCCAGCACGGAGTAAAAAGACAGGAGAAGAAGGTAACGCTAAAATTTTGTGATGTTGTTTTCTAATGTTTACAGATGGCGCCAGCGTGCAATCCTTCCTTCTCTCCAGCTTCCGCAATGTTATTCAATGGGGAAATGTCTCGTTTTAATTATTTTTTTAAAAATAATATCAAGCTGAAAAAATTTAGATTGAAAGCAAATTTCGTTAAATAGAGTATTCTAACCAACATGTTTTTTTTAAGAGCCATTTTATACTAATTTTACTTTGAAAGAAAGCTTTTAAAAAATGACGATTCTTATGAACCGAAGCTAGCTAAAACAGGCAATTGGGAGGAAGGAGAATGAATGAAATTTTGTAAAGAAAAAAAATAAACTTACTTTAGGTGCAGAAAACACGAACTCGGACATTATTTTCCTCCTAGGGCTTTTTTTTTGTTTTTCTTATCACTATCATAGCCTGTTTTACAACTAGGAACGAAGCATTTATTTGAAACATCTGAATTATGCAGTTTTAAGAACTTACAAAGAAATTAAATTGCTTAAAATAAAAAATTTTAAATGTACTTCAGCAAAATTCTATTGAAAACAACAGTATATCCGCGCCGAGGTAGGGAGGAATGACAAGTGGCGCCCTCAATATTTACCAAAAATTTAGATCACAGTTTCGTAGCTTTCTCCCATTGGACCTTCAACTCCTATTAATATTACTCCGTTGTTGCCAGAAAATGAAAAAGTAAAAGAATGTTCAAAATTAAAGTTCGATTGAAAATTCGATTTGTCATGAGTCCATGGTTCACCACACCTTCATTCAGGAGAAAAAGCTTCATAAGACTTCGGTTGCAAAAACTCCGGCAAACTTTCAATTAAAAAGAAAGGTGCTTTTTTCGATAATCCAAAATGTTCAATTAAATTTCTGAAATGACGAATGTTCGGTCTCTAAAACTACCACAACAATTCTGTCACACACTTCTAATAACAACAAACCGTCCGCTATTTTATCTTTCCACGCACAATATTCCGCTTCGAATGCTATTCCGGCTGCTCTGAGCTGTCGGAACAAGATAGAAGCATATTCCGTATATTCGAAAAGCCTGGATCCCGGTTTTTGCTGGGAGAATAACTCTTCTTCGGATTCCCACTCGAAATCTCCCCATTCCGCATGAAATTCCGGTTCCGAAGGAGGGGAGAATACGGCCCCGTCTAGATTCTAGAATAAACAGTGTGGAAAGCAGCAAATAAAAGTGTACTAAAAAAATTAAGCCTGTCACCAGATGTCATTGTAATCGAAGCTAGTGTCAGGACAACAAAACCGAGACTCCCTATTGGTTAATTATGTGTTTAGATCACGTGATTGAGCTGACGAAACTAGGAAAAGCCAATCAGGTTTCGATTTGAGCAAAAGCTTCGATCACAGCGGCATCTGCGGAAGCTTAATTTTTGTAGCATTATTTTAACATCACGGTTATAGGTGATTTCCACACTGTTTATTCTAGACGCTGTACTTGCACCAGTCCAGTTCCCAGTTTCACGTTTTATCCGCGCTGCTCAATCTGCCTTATTATCATCCATGGTGCAAGACGTTTCATAGAGAATAAATTTAATCATTTTACCAACCAACCAATCGATAAAACTATGTAAACAAGATGTTTTGGTTTTAAGTAAATCTAAATAATAGTTTTATGGAAAAAAAAAGAGATGTTGAAGAATGGACGAGTGCTTGCAACACATAGAATAAGACTGCACTTTTATGAAAATATTTCTGTATTATTTAAAAAATTACAGACAACATGATGGCATTTTAGATTTATTTTTATTGTACTAAATACGAAATAAAAAGGAAGAGATAATCGTGCATTTTTACACTTTTCTTTAAATAACATTTTATTAGTTTGTAAAAGTGCACTAAATATGCCCGTACACTGTGCCAAATGTATGAAAAGTAGAGCGTCTCTTAAACGGCCAAAAACAGTTTGTACCACGTTTTAATTTTTGAATTTAGTTCAGATTTCAGTATGTAGAACTTGTTTCATATACCTTGACAGTTTAAAAAAATATTAAATTGTGGATTGAAATGTACTTGCAGTTATTATTTACACGCTTTTCAGCATTGTTTTACTGGAAATTAAACATTTCGCCTTATCCGTTTTTTTTTTTTTTTTTTTTTTTTGTTTAAACCAGCTGTTTCCAGTCACATAGTACATATTTGTAAATAATAAAAAATAATTTATGCTTCAATATTAATTATTACCTTATTTAAAAATAATTCATAATAATATTAATGAACAAGGATGAGTTTTTTTTTTTTTTTTTCTTCTGTAGATTGTGCTTTTTTCTTTTTATTTATTTCTTTTATTTTTTTGTAATAAAAATACAAGAAAAAAAGTTTGTACTTTGTAAATCAAAGTTTGTACTTTCTAATATGAAATTCTGTTGCATCATCTATTTAAATTAAGATTTCACATATCCATATTATTAAAAACATTTTTTTTTTTTTTTTTTTTTTTTTTTAATGTTTAAAGATGAAGCAATCAAATCATTATTTCTATAATATAGGTTTTGCAACTTGAATTCGTATATTTTCTTTTAATGTTTATCTCTTGCATAAAGCTTTATTCTTTCTTTTTATTTATCCTTATGTAAATTAAATGACTGTTATATCAAAGTGCATTAAATTTTATTATAACTGAAATCTTTTATATTTAAAACTTCTGTAAATATTCCGTAATTGTAGTATTTTACAAAACAATATATTGCATTTAATATAAGTTATCATTAAAATAATGATAATAAATAGATCACAGTAAGCTGATAAAATTTTAATGTTCTTTCTAGAATGAATGTTAAATCAAGCATGCCTTGTATTTACTCTGCAATTTAATGATAACAAATGAACTTAATAACAGTAAAATTCTTTTTTTAATTTCAGAAACTGAAAAAAAAAAAAAAAAAATCCATTAAGTAAAAAAATATTTATAGGAGATATTTAAGAAAAAATTGCTCATTAGGATTATGTAATGTAATGCTATAATCTGTTTGAACATTGCTAATTGAATAGAATTAACATGTAATGTTTTAAATAAATTACAAATTTTAGCCACAAAAAGGTTGCTGATGAATGACGAATCCGCTTCCAAAAACCGCTACAAAGTAAAGGTATGGAGCTTAATAAAGTTATTATTTTAATTAAGTAAAGTTATTGCTCCATTTTTAAAATTTTAAATATGTATTAAAAATTTTATAACTTTTTCTAAACTAAATTGGCTGCACAATCTTAATCATACAACCCAAAAGAAGAAAACATTCTCTATGTCGGCTGTAGAATAGTTGTAAGAGGGTATGTTTTTCAGTAAGCAAAACAAGTCACTAAATAAATACATCTGAAACAAACAAGATCATCAGAAGCATAGATTTTATAAGAAAATTTCAGTTAAAAATTAAAGATACATATAGTATATATATTCAACAAATTGGTTTAAACATTTAAATCAAAATATATGATCACATGATGTAAGTGCACGAAATTCGGTATCTCAGCAATCACTCACTCACGCACATGTGTACATTTCATGTACATTACTGTTCCTCAAAATATCACTGGATACAGGTGCCTCATCTTCGTGATGCATGAAATTACATATTTTAGCAATCACTCGTGTAGTATGTTCACTTCATGTACATAAAACTAGGAAACCTCAGTGGGTGAATCTGCATGCACTGCATGAATCTCAAAATGCATAAAATTACATATAGGAGCTGTCACTATCACAAACATATAAATGTTCGTGCACATGAAAACCAAAGCTAATGTTATAAAAATGTCAGAAACACTGGTTATAAACTTGTTAAAAACAGCAGTTCTAAAAATTTTCAAAGCACTGGTTAATTTGATTTTAATAGTCATACAAATTTGAAAGCACTTGTTATAAAAGTGTCGCAAACACTGGTTATAATTTTTTCCAGTGAAAAATCTTTAGAAATGTAACAAATACCATTTATAAAATTTGTAAAACACTGAGTATTTGCAAAATGTAGCAATTTAAAATCATCAATGTACAGGAAGACGGGGTAGGATGAAACAAAATTTCTTAATATTTTCTAGCCACAATTTTGAATACACAAACATGCAATTGATTGCACACTTTTAATCTTGTATTTTCCCCATCTAAACAAATTTTTATTAATTTCTAAACAATATCTTTATACTAGAAAAAAAAAAAAAATGTCTAACAGTGTTTCATTGTATCCTGTGTGCCGAGGTACTATAAAACACTTAAAATAATGTAAGAAGAATTCCAATTTTCGCTCCATTCATAACGTTGCTTTCATTGTCAATATCTTTACCAGAGACATCCAAATCCAATCAATTTTTTTCACACTCACCAAATTAAAAAAAAATTCACTCATTTAAAACTGTTTCTGATAGTTTCTTTGGAAACTTCTTTCCAAACAGCTTGTCTGTTCAGACTGCATTTAATTTTAAAATCCAACTGAAACTTATTCACCAGTTGAAAAGAAACTAAAGGGATAAATATGTCTCTCTGTAAGTTTTTTTTTTTAAACTAAAGGTTACATCTTAATCCATAAGTTTAAGCACAGATTGTTTTGCGAGCATAGATTTACAACGGGGCATTGAGGCCCCTCAAATTATCTTTAACAATTTCAAAAAAAATTTCTGCATCTAAAAAAAAAAAAAAAAAAAAAAAAATTCTTTTGAAATTTAAGTATTTTGTCAAATTTTTCACCATAAGAATCATTGTAGTGCAAACCACTTGTTTATATACCACTTACTTGATTTTATATTAAAGTTTACAAAGGGTCAGTGATTTTTGGCCCACCCACATATAACTCTGGGTCATTCCATGTCATATCAAAGAAAAAAAGTAGCATTTTTAACCTGACATCCTCAGATTTCTATGAAATTGGGCTCATATATTTGTTCTATAGAGAATCGAATATATACCAATTAATAAGTCCCTGGATCTCTTTTAGTTTTTGATATACAAGGCTGCAAAAATGGGTAAAAAGTGCAAATTTTCAAAATTCTTGTATTACAAATGTACCCATATTTTGTTACCCAATTGATTAATTTGCGTAAATTTGGTATCACTAGAAAGTTTTTAATACAGGCTTTCACATGATATATCACATGCACATGCTTTTTAAAATTTTCATTTCAATGTCAAACATTTTGACCTTTGATCTTCAATATTTCAAAAAGTGTATTTTTTATTTCCTTTTAAAAATTATATATTGTTCCTACATTTATTGTCTATAATTATTGTTATTTTCAGCTTGGGATTGCCGTGGGATACTGAGGTAGAAATTAAAGTGTAACCTCTATGAGTATTTTCATACTAACTTAACGTAAGTTTTACCCATATTGTCATCTCTAATTAACTTAGATATATAAGATTGGTATCATTATAATACAGGCTTTTAAATGATATATCACATGTATATATTTTTAAAAATTTCATTGTAAGGTAAAACTTTTTAGTGACCTTCAATATCTCAAAAAGTACAAATTTAATTTTCTTTTAAAAATTATGTTATTCTTACTTTTATTCTTTATAATTATTGTAAGTTTCAACATGGGACGGCCAATGGAAATGAAATGTGTACTTTTTGAAATATTGGAGGTCAAAGGTCAAAATGTTTTTTCAAAAGGTCAAAACTTTCTGGTGACACAAAATGTGGTCAAAGCTTTCTGGTGACTCCAATCTTATATCTCTAAGTTAATTAGGGAACAAAATGTAGGTAAAACTTACATTATTGTATTATGAAAATACTGATATGGGGATATACTGATTTAATTTATAATTCATCATCCTGTGGCAATCTCAAGCTAAAAATCGCAGTAATTATAGACAATAAATGTAAGAACGACATATAATTTTTAAAAGAAAGTAAAAAGTGCACTTTGAAATATTGAAAGTCAAAGGTCAAAATGTTTTACCTTGAATGGAAAAATTTAAAAAAACATGTCCATGTGATGTATTATTTGAAAGCTTGCATTAAAAGCTTTCTACTGATACCAAATTTATGCCTCTAAGTCAATTAGGTAACAAAATATGGGTACATTAGTAATTCAAGAATTTTGAAAATTTGTGCTTTTTACCAATTTTTGCAGCCTTGTATATAAAAAACTGTAAGAGACAAGGATTTATTTATTGGTATATATTCATTTTTCTATAGAACAAATAAATAAGCTCAATTTCAAAGAAATCTGAGAGGGTCAGGTTTTTGCTTTGTTGATTTGGCATGAAATGACTCCTCTGTAAAAGTTATTTAAATAGATAAAAAATTATTTCAGTTAGCTAATTATATAGCTATTCATTATTGTTTTTATGGGAATATATATTTAAATAATTTATAAAATAATAAACTAACTGTTAAAGCACTCTGAGACATTTTTTAATGATTGTCATTTTTTTATTTCTTTTTGTAAAGTTTTAAATTATTACTGAATTGATGTGCTTTTGTCATAATAAATCAGCATATCAATTTAATTGCTTATTTTTGGAAAAATGCTATATTAACTATGTTAAACTAATGTGTTTTTGCTATATTATTAACAGGGTCATGCTGTTTGTAAAGACTGCTTCTTCGAAACTTTTGAAACTGAAATACACGAAACTATTGTTAGAGGAGAATTATTCAAGAGGGGTGATTATGTTGCTATAGCAGCCTCAGGAGGTAAAGGTATGTAAATATTGAAAAATTTATACTATGTAATAGATGTAAAAGTCTTTATGACTGTTTAACACTTTCTTTCCCTTATGTCACAGATTGTTTCATTTGAATGGTATTTCTTTTGCCATTGTCATGTCATATACTCATATGAACTGTTTTATGCATCGAATTAGAGACAAATTTGTTTCAATTAAAACAAATATGTTAGAGATTAATAATTTAAAAGATTATTTGTACTGGTGTAAGTTTTTAATTTTATTATAAAAAGTTACATACCATCTGTTACCTATTTAAGTATATGGTTCTACAAAGATCTTGCATGCATTTACTTCAAAATAGGGAGCAAAAAATTATTGTACATTTTCATTGAGCATTAAAATGTCTTTTCTCAGAGATTTCTTATTTTCTATTTTACTTATTAATGGTGTAGAAGTGCAGATCACCTCAAAATTCAGAATGAAAAACATTATGGTGTGTTTTAATAAACATAGTTTAAGATCAAATTTATTTCATTCTTGGTACTGTTATTAATATGGAAGGCAATGGGGCTTATGGGTTCATAATCTGGAGTTCACAATACATAAACCGAATTTCACCATATGTGTGATTCGGAAATGACAAGGTATGGGGTGTATTAATATACAATAACTTCTTACTTATATACCTTTCAGTTATGTATGAATTTAATAAGTGTAATTACTTAATTTAATGTATTAAAAGTGAATTTTGTAGGAATCTGGGAGGAGGAATAGGAATATAATGCTATAGATCTTTATCTTTCACTTATAAACACTATCTTTATCATATCACTCAGTTATATGCAAAAATAATTACTACAATTTACAAACACTGTCTTACTGGTATGTTTTTCTTAAGTAAATTTAATATGAAGGTGGGAAAAATTGATAGAATAGTTTTGTTAGTTATAGATATATGTCCTTTCTGATCTCCTTCTCTTTGACACATATAAATACACAAACTGTGTTTTTCTCTGCAAACTGCAGTGGCTGAATCTATCCATTAGTTCTTGCCATAAAACAATTAGGAAAAGATTATTATTAGAAAGATATGGTGTGGAGAATTTTTAATTTATATAAATCACAGTTACTTAGAATAGAGTAACATCTACAATAATCTCTAACTGTTTAAGAAAAGCAGCTTTTTCCCAATCATGTTATTCACAAGTCATTTTGTTACAGAACAATGAATACTGTAGTATTATTAAAAAATTTATCATTGATAAAGAAACATGAAGCATCATCATCAAAGACTTATCTATCAAAATTTTAGGAATTTTTGCCTCTCATTATATATAAAATGTATAAAAAATTACAGTGTAAAACGTGTTTCAGGTATATGTGATTTTCAATCAGTTTCTTCAAACATGTATAAGTGAAAGATGTCTGTCGTTTTATTGTTATGCTATTTCTGAAATATTTTACTATGGGTGTATTTAAAAAGAAAGAAGAGATAGTAAAAATCACATATACATGGGTAATGCTAATCATGCCTGATGGGGACCCACTGATCAGTCTCTCTTGCAGATTCACTCTGTGTCTAAGGAATATAATGACTGGTGGTAAATGATTAGTAGATCCATTTATTACATACATTAGGGATACTTAATCTCAGAATCATATCTCTCGTTATGATGGAGATCATTTATCCGTGATGCACATATGCCTGGAAAATATTATTTAAAAATAAAAATAAATTATTACACGTAAGTATAGTATTATTTGCTGGGTAAGAAAAGGCAACATGAAATATCTATATATAATTATTTTAATTGTAATTAGTTAAAAATAAAATACTTGCCATAAAAAAATGTTCAAATTCAATAAATCGAACAATCTCTTATAGTCAAACTAAACATGGTTCAAAGAAATTCAATTGCCAAATTTATTGACTATGCATAATTGTACTAATGTTGCAAGTTTACAAGACTTAACTCTTTATTATTGTTAACACTAGGTGTCAAGTCTCCTTAGGGATCAAATGTTCCTAGTCTCCTCTAAATATATATTTTTCTTTTATTAGTGTTTTTAGCGACTTGTTCGTCCTCGCAGTCTCCGATGCCTGTCCCTGTTGCCTGCGACAATTGCTTACTCGTGGGCTTCCATTTGGGTCCTTATCATATATGACAGTTTTGATATGGACAGTATCGAAAAATTTGAAGTAGCCCTTTTATATTAGAATCCCAGTTACATATGAACAACATTCTGCGTGATGTACATAATATTTGTTTTCATGTTATTTCCTATATTTATTTGATTTAATCGATCAACCATAGAATGACAGCAATTTCAAGCCAAATATAATATTACAATATGCTATGATCAGCTACATCTATCGCATGAGACAATTATTATTATTATTTATTTATTTATTTGTTGTTATATATACTTCATGCTTAGTTAATAGTAGTTGGTATATAGAAAAATAAATAAATGAATTAATATGTAAACTCGATCATGTCCTTAATATAGCTCCCATTGGCGACTTTTGAATTTTTGTTGCCATATTTTAGACCAAAATATAATTTATGTGATTATTGTTCCTATTTCTTTCTAGATTTTCCTTGGCGAAAAATGTCCGATCTACTTCAGCATCAAAAATAAAAAAATTGTCCAGAATTATCAATAAGTAAATACCTTTAATATAATGCTGAATCAGCTTTTATGCCAAGCGTGATTCATCCGTTCTAATTATTATCCATATTATTACTATTTTATTTTAAAGTTATAAAAACGTTATTTTCTCATTCACCAATTTAGCATATAGTATTTTTTTATTTTTCGCATGAAAGCATATTTAATTTTATGTTGAAAAAAAAAAAATAATAATGATAATAATAATAATAAATAAATAAATAATAATAATAATAATAAAAAAAAAACTCGTAAACTTTTTGGCAACAATTAAAAATTTAAATGGCTTATATTAAAGCAATTACCAGTTTATTATTTTCATACTTTAATTAATTTTAAAAAATCTAATCAAATTTCCGGTATAAATAGTAGTCTATGTCCTATTCCAGACTATTATCTCTCTCTGTACCAAATTTCATCCAGATCTGTTTTGCCGTTGTGGCGTGATTGAGAAACAAACATCCAAACTTTCGCATTTATAATATTAGTATAGATTAGCAACATTATTTTTCGTGGAATATTAATTACTTGGTACTTGCATATTTTTCAATCAACCACTTTTGCTAAAAAAACCAAATATGTAATGCTATTAATGGGAGATATATTAATCATTATAAATTGAGATAATACATTGTAAAACATAATGTGAATACTCTGCTTTTATTTAATCAGTAGATGAGTTTGAAGAGTTAGTTATACTAATCCCTGAATAGTTAATGCTATTTGAATTGTATTTTTAAACCTTATGTAGAGTTTAATTGATATGAAAATTGCTAAATTTTAGTAATTGTTTTTTTTTTTTTTTTTTTTTCTAATTGGAGTATTATGTTTTGGGGGTTAAACGATAAATTTATGTATAATTTTATAAAATATCATAAAAAATTTATTTTTATTCTAGATTCTACAGTTTTAGCATACGTAATGAAGCTTTTAAATGACCGTCATAATTATGGATTGAAACTTGTTTTATTGTCAATTGATGAAGGCATCACTGGTTACAGAGATGATTCACTTGAGGTATTTTTTATTTGCAACTTAGTTCATGTAAAATGTATAGAAAAAACCCATGCCTTTAGACTTTTTAAGACTGCTTCATTATTTGTAGAACTGATGAATATTTATATCTTACATGAGTGAATAGTGTCTATCAGATATTGAACAGGTAACTCAGTTCATAGAATGTTGGTGCATTATGGAAGGGATCTAGGTGTGGTCCTTGTTATGGTTACTTTTTACTCCCCAGTGGCAGAAAGTTTTATAGCTGTCTGCGACAGGCTTTTAAAATTTCACAATTTGTCTGTGAAATTTGCATGTAATCAGGGATGAAAATGGCTTACACTCTGAAAGCTGATAGCGGCAATCTTGGTTGGGGGATCTTAACAACAGTGTGATCTTCTGCAACAGTACACGGATACAATTTTACTACAGAACAATACAGTTATAAACAATTATAAAATAATAAGTTGAACTCATTCAACTAAATATTTTATAGCGCACATCACAATATAAATAATTATAAATAATAAAAGTATTAGTTTTAGTTTTGATACAGAAATTTTTTATAAGTGAATTTTGAAATGGATGAGAAGTTTTGGAGCAGTTTTAAATGAAATTAGCACTTTTCTATGTTCCCGTAGAATCTCAGTAACAGGTAACAGGAGAAAAGAATACATGCATAACGCTGTCTATCAAGGGATATCTAGGCTCCCTAGGTCACCGTTGTTAAGCACTGTTTTGTGTGTTCCTACCAAGGCACCTATAGGAGGGCTCTAGAGTACCTACCAGAAAGTGTCTAAGACGTCATACATCGGTAGCGCATTGTCGCAGGTGAAAAATGTCTGTAAATTGCGGACAATTTTTTATGACTGCAGACAAAGACTGTCCGAAAGTTGTGGGCAATTTTTTTTTATTAGTGCAGTCAAAAATTGTCTGCAAGCCGTTTTTCTGTGTCCGCGACTATGTCGCCGTGTTGCGGCGTTTCTGCCACTGGGTTTTACTCTTGCTAAAATAAATTCAGGTTTTCTTTCTAAAATATTTTAATTACATTTGGTTGAATTTTCAAATATGGACCTAATCATGCTGTATTTGAGCTTTTTGCAGTACTCAAAAATATTTGAACTTAGAAAAATGCATTTTGAAATATATTACTTTTTTACCTACATTTTATTTGTTCTTCATAATTCACATGTATATTTCCTGTAATTATAATGTTATTTTCTACCACAAAAACATTTTATGATATACTATTTTATTTATTTTTTTATTAGTAGCAGGCTACCCCTGCTTCACTGGCCATTATATTTAAATGAATTTTCAAAAGAATTGAATCACTGTTTTTTTATATCGCTTTATTAATAAAAATTAAAAATTATTATTATTTTTTTTTCATAACTTTTATGGGGATTTTGATTAAAATATTGAAATTTCGAATTTAAATTTTTTTAAAAATCAAAATAAATTATAGCTTATAGCATTCAGGGATAGTGTAGCTTTTGATTAGTGAATTTTTTTTTTTAACCCGATCAGGTTATCGCTTTTTTCGGCACCTTGTCAGTTTATCATGGGTCTTCTATTCATAACTTTTGAACAAATTGAGATATTTGAAAAATTCAGATTGCATAATAAAATTAAAAAATGGTATTTTTACGGAAAAAATCATGGACACGATGGATAGGTATTTCTTCTATATATGGATGCTTAGGTTTGAGACAAAAGAAAAATGGCTCGGGTCTCTAACGACCCACGATAACTTGATCGGGTTAAAATCGATTCAGTAGTTCCAGAGATTACCCTCCACATGCAAACAAAGTTTCCTCTTTATATATTAATATAGATAATCACAGAATGAAAAATAAATAATTTAAATTTTAACAAAAACCATTTTTAAACTATTTCTCTTCGCGGAGATCTAACTCCCAAACTTTGGATTCAGAGCCTGATGCTTTACCTCGAAGCCATGGTGTTCAACAGCTCTTGTTGCACTATTTCATTCTTTTTCTCATGAATTTTATGGGGATTTTAATTAAAATATTGAAATTAAAAAAAAAAAAAAAATCATCAAAATAAATTATAGCCTATAGCACCTAGGGATAGTATAGCTTTTGATTAGCAATTTTTTTTCGGTAGTTCCAGAGATTACCCTCCACATACAAACAAAGTTTCCTTTTATATATTAGTATAGATAACATGAACATAGTTAGCATTATAATGTCAGAATGAAAAATGAATAATTTAGATTTTAACAAAAACTATTTATAAATTTTTTCCTTTTACCGTGATCCAACTCACAAATTCTGTATTTGGAGCCCAATGCTTTACCTTGACCACGGTCTTCAACAGCTCTCATTGCAATATTTCATTCTTTTTATCATGGATTTTATGACAATTTTAATTAAAATATTGAAATTTCGAATAAAAAGGATTTTATCAAAATTAATTATAGCTTATAGCATCCAGGGATAGTGTAGCTTTTGATTAGGGAAAATCACATACAAACAAAGTTTCCTTTTTATATATTAGTATAGATTATTAGTTATTTTTTTTAGATGTATGATGCTTCATTGAAAAATATATTTCTGTGTGTAAAAGTGCATGTTGTTTTCTCTTAAATATGATGTCAAATTTGCTAGAAATTTCTTAAATTCTTTCATTATTCATATTTAAATCTCTTATCCCTCCATTTGTGCAGTATTCTTTTTTTTTTTTTAATGCAAATCTCTTTTTATATAGTGTTTTATAACTCTATGTTTTTTTTTTTTTTTTTTTTTTTTTTTTTTTTGTGCACCCTACCATGCTCTGTATTAGTTTAAATAATGAGTTTTTTTGCAATTGGTCTTACAAATGTCTTATTGTTGAAGCAGAAAAATGTATGGTGAGAAAAGGTATTCCTTTCAAAACATTTTTGATATTGGATTATGCACCATGTCATCTACCAAATTTAAAATGTAAAAGTAGTCTTTTTGCCATCAAATACAAGCTTCCTGAATCAACCTTTTATTTAAGGCATAACTCCTACCTTCAAAATTAATTACATTAACAGAGTTCATATTCCTCAGGAAAACTTAGAGTACTCAGGAAATTAGGATTACTGTTCTAAATCTCAGGAAAATTTCGTGAAAAAATAAAGCAGTGTTTGGGGACTGCCGATAGAAGTAAAAACTAAGTAACTTGTGAATTGTATCATCGAGCTATTAGATTATTATTTTCGAATAATTTTGGTTTGTAAAGAAGTGTTAATTTTCTGTATTATATGATTCGGCACAATATTTGTAGCTGCCCAAATTAAATGAACTAAGTCTTATATTAGGTAAAAATATTGATTACTTATGAAATTATTTTAATTAGTAGCTAAGATACAAAAGAAAACCGATTCAGGACACCCCAAAACGTGTAAATCAGGTGAAATCTCGAATTCCACTTTTGATAATATAAAAGAACTTTAAAATAGCTTTCAAATGATGTATTAAAAATAATTTAATCATAATTATAATTTGAAACATTGAAATTTTAAAATATTACAGCGCCATCTGGCGGTAGAAATTTCTGTAAGTTACTGTTTGATTCCAACTCAACAAAGCTTTCAATTGATGTATTACTTATGAAATTATTTTAATTAGTAGCAGAGATACAAAAGAAAACTCATTCAGGACACCTCAAAACGTGTAAATCAGCTGAAATCTCGAATCCACTTTCGATTCTCATGGAAAGCCTTTGCTGACGATGACGCGAGTTTCATGATTTTTGTTCACCCAAAAGTGCTCAATGCGCCTAAAGAAGTTTTCACTTCAAAAATTCGTTAAAATTATGGAAAATTTGACTGTAAAATCTGAAAAAATGAAATTATTATCTTTTTTTTTCCTGCATTTTTCGTGTTTAGCCTGATTCAAATGATAGAATAATATGAAAAAAATCACATTATTGTGGTGGATAGTATATTAAGAGGAGACTTGACACTAGATAAATAAACACAGGAAAAGTCTTCAACGAATAGAATGCCGAAAAGAATAATGAAATTATAGACAATAAATAAAAATATAAAGTAAAATAATGCAGATTAAATGTACAATTTTCAACTATCAAACAAAGGAGGTACAGCAAAATTACGATTGACAATGTTTTTAAGATTTTTATAGATGCAAAAAGCTTCAAAGAAATTGAGTTCAAGTGTAGATTTAGGCCTGCAAATTAATTTATCGGTATCAAATTTAAAATTATGTTTTTTTCTCCCAGCAATGCTTAGAAATGTCTTATTTGTTGGTTTCTTGTTTCTGGTCATAATTGATATGTTCTTTTAAATTAATTTAAGACTGTGTTCAATTGACAGGAAATACTATAATACCCCATGAGTAAATCTTTTCTTTTCAACCAAATTGAAAGATTTTTAGACTGTGAATAGTTACTATTTATAACTGGTTTCTACTTTTTATTAGAATTAGTTAAAGATCTGCAAGTTAAAAAAAAAAAAAAAAAAAAAATCTTTTTTACTCCAGTCCTGGAACCAAGTGATTTAATACTTCAAGAACTGACTTTCGTCTGTGACACTCAAATGGGACTGGTGTATGCGATGGCAATGTAATCAGCCTCAAAAATTAATGTTTTAGTTAAAATCTCAAATTTTTTTTTACAATATACGAGGGCTGTCTGAAAAGTTTCCGGCCTCTGCATGAAGATGGCAGCACTAATCAACGAAAGTGGGGGAACTTCTTTGGGCATCCTTTGATAGATCTGAACTGAAATTTCAGCCATTTTGAATGTGAATTTTGCGTTTGACAGTTATTGTTCTGAGTTGATGTGATTTTATTTGAAAGAATGGATAAAATCGAGTATCGAGCGGTCATTAGGTACCTGTTTTTGAAGGGTAATACTCCTACACAGATTAAAGAGGAAATGGATGCTGTGTATGGGGACTCTGCTCCATCATTAACAACGGTAAAATTTTGGGCAGCTGAATTTAAACGTGGCCGTACCAACTTGGGTGATGATGAACGTTCAGGACGACCAAAAACTGCAACGACTGACGAAAACATTGCAAAAATTCACCAAATGGTGCTGGACGATCGCCGAATCAAGGTAAGAGAGATTGCAGAAGCTATGAACATATCCAAAGAACGTGTTTGCCACATACTGAACCAAGATTTAGGTATGCGTAAGCTGTCTGCACGTTGGGTGCCGCGTTTGCTCACTTTGGACCAAAAACGTGTCAGAATGAACATTTGCACAGCTCTGTTAGCGCAATTCAGATGCAATAAATTTGAATTTTTTCGCCGTTTAATTACTGTAGATGAAACTTGGATTCATCATTACACCTCAGAGACAAAAACACAATCAAAACAGTGGACTGCAAAGGGAGAATTGACTCCAACAAAAGCAAAAACTGTTCCTTCTGCTGGAAAAGTGATGGCGACAGTTTTCTGGGATAGCTATGGAATTGTACTGATAGATTACCTTGAAAAAGGAAAAACAATTACTGGAGCATATTATTCAACCTTGCTTGAGAAGCTAAAGACACAAATTGTGGAAAAGCGACCACATTTGCAAAAAAAGAAAAATTTGTTTCACCAAGACAATGCTCCATCTCACACCTCAGCTGTTGCAATGGCGAAAATTCATGAGTTGCGGTTTGAACTGGTTGACCATCCCCCTTACTCACCAGACCTGGCCCCAAGTGACTTTTTTCTGTTTCCTAAACTAAAGGAAGCACTCGGAGGACAAAAGTTTTTGTCAAATGAAGAGGTGATAAACTTTGTGAACAGTTATTTTCAAGAGAAAGATTCCACCTATTATTTAGATGGGTTAAAAAGATGGGAGCATCGCTGGGAAAAGTGTATAGACTTACAAGGAGACTATGTTGAAAAATAACACTAATTATGTTAAAAAAATATCTCTTTTCTTTGTTAGGTCGGAAACTTTTCAGACAGCCCTCGTATATATATATATATATATACATATTTTTTGTTCATGTTAGTATCCTTTCTTTTCCCCTCCCCCCACCCAGTTCACCCTATTATTTTCTGTATGAATAATGTGAAACAGCTCTGAATTAAAATAATGGAAATTTCAAGTTCGTTTTAAACAAACTGCTTAATATGATATAAAAAAAGTAAAATTTGAATGCTGAATTTAGTGGGAAAATCATTAAATGCTATTGTTGACCAATGTTCCTTTTATTCATGTACATTTATTATTAAAACAGACATTCATTTACATGAAGTCTTTTTATTTCTAATGTTTCTGTGTACACCATCACATCTGTCACTATGTCATAACATTTATTCAGTTTATTACTTTGTACCAAATTTTAATAAATGATTTAACAATTAAATTAAAATATAATAAATAGAAATATATAATAATTATAGTAATTAAATCTATAACATGTTTCTAATTAAAATTCCTTTTTGTTTATATAAAAATTGGGATATCTTCTATTTAATTATAGTGTTTTATCATGCTTATTCCTTTTAAAGTTTTGCTTTTATGACTTAACTTATTTTTCTTCTTATGTCTTTCATTTCTGAAGGAGAAATCCACTTCATTATGGAATCGCCATCTTGTAAAACAACATAATTTGTAGTTGTGTTTCAGTGTTTGAGCATTTCTTTCTAAAAGGAGATTCCATCTTTTTTTTTTATATCATTATTCCGGTTTTAAATCTAGTTTTAATTTGTTCTAAAATGTTCTTTCTACAGTCATTAATTTTATGTTATATATACTTTAATGAAATCATTTGTCTGTTTAAATTTCATCTAAAGTTTTATTGGCTCAGCTAATACTGTGACACATTGACTATTTAAGAAATTGTTTGAGAAGCTCTGGCAATAATTCAGTCTTCGCTCATTATTATTTTATTATTATTATTATTATTATTATTTTTTTCTTTTGGGGGGGGGGGGGGGAATAAAGCATTTTTTATCATTCCAATTCTTTACTAGTCTTCATATTACAAGATGCAGAATTTTAAAACAAAATCTAAAAATTTTAAGTTTTTCTGTTTGTTTTACAAGCAATGAAAATTTCCTTTTCTTACGATGATTAATATTAATGTATCATCATTTTAGTCATAATAGTTTAAAAAATAAAGGAACTGGAATTCTACAACTATTGCCATCCTACCGTACAGCTTAATGAATTAAAAAAAAATTTCAGCTTCTCTTCAGTAATGGATCTGAATTTAATGTCTATTACATTATTCAAAGTAAAATTTTCTACCTTTTGATATCTGCAGTGCAAAGATAAAGTATTTTTTTTTTTTCAATAATTTATGGCTATATAATTCTTTACAAAAGCATGTATCCCGAGTGATGTTTTCTTTCTTTTTTTAGAAGAACATGTACACTTTCAAGATCACCGCCTAGAATGCAAGAGTCATTAGTCCTAACTTTCCTTTCAATGTCATTTAAAAGAGTTTAATTTATCTTTTTAACTCAACAACAATATCTACACAATAGCACTTGGTAATTTCAGATAACTTTTTTGTTGCTGCATCAGTAAAGCATTTCTGACCCTGCATTTTTATATGATTCTGAGTCATTAGTTCTCATTCTATCTTTCCTAGAAGTTCTGAAATGTGGTTCTGAGCCACCCTATAGATATCTACATTATTTAGAATTAATTACCGTAATTTCGCGTATATAACCCACGGCGGAAGGTAGCCCACAGCATAAAAAATTCATTTAAAAATAATTATAACCGAAAGATACCCCACACTAGAAGATACCCTGCACTTCCAAAATCACATGGTCGGCAATCACTATTTATAATCTCAATACTAATTGCTATTATTTTAATAATAAGTAGGAAAAAATACAATTAATAAACAAATGTACAACTAAGTATAAATAATAAACAAATATACAACTAAATATAAATAATAAACAAATAAATTTACTTACCTATAATGAAAAAGCAAATAACCATAACATAGTATTAATCTTTCTCTCTATATAAATTACTATGAACTGGAATAAATTCTAATGATTAACACCTTTATTCAATTTATAAGAAAATTATAGATTAATAATAAATTTATTTGCAAAATTCATTGAAATCCATCGAAATCGGATTCTTCCGTATCAGAATTAAAATGTTGCAATATTGTTTAGGGCAGTTCGTCTTCATCATCCGTATTATCCTCCTCATCAAGTTCCTTTTCACTGCCCTCAATTTCATCGTTATTATATGTTAATAATCGAGACTTCCGAAACAAAAATGAGACTGGTGTTGATTTTCTCGTTGTTCGCAATAGATACCCCGCACCAGATGATAGCCCGCAGGACATACAAAGTCAGGGTTTTTCTATAGATTACCCACAGGTTATATACACGAAATTACGGTACATAGTTGGTATAAAAATTCAACCTTACACTCCAATATCTCTAAATAAAAATCTACATTAGTATTATTATTTTCATATTGTTGTTGAAAAATCAATATTGTGTATGATTATGTTTTCTTCTTCCCTCAGTCTGTTAAAAGAAATGAAAAGGATTATGGAATTCCTCTAAAGATTTTATCTTATAGTGTAAGTTGTATGATTAAATTTTGCTATGATGTTTTATAATAGGAACTTGAAATTTTATGAACACTAGAATTATTTAAATTTTTATATTTAACAATGCTATCTGGATTATCTTTGTGTTAAATTTCAATATATCTTTAGCTTGTGTAATTAAGATGACAGGTATACAAGCTTGTAGAATTAAAAAGATATGAAATTGATTAAAGTTAGTTGCAATTTTGTGTCTTTCATTGACCTTGATGAACATTTGCTGAAACAGGAATTCCATAACGACATCTGCTGTGCAGCATTATGAAGTTTAATGGCTTAATAAAATGTTTGATATATTTATTTTTCAAAAAACTCTTATATACAAATTTTTATTTATTATTAGTTTTTTATTTCTGGAATATATTTAACATTTTAAGAATTCATAATTAAAGATATTGAAACTGTTTTCTTTTAGACTTCAGTTAGCTCCTCATTATAATTTGATAATTTATAAAAATAACAATTAGATTGCACTTACTATCTAAAGATTTTTCAAAAATGTTTGAAACTTTCATATGTTAAAGAACTGTTATATTAAAGTTTTTATGCATTGTTAGTGTTTCTGCATTGTTTAAAATTTAAAAAAGAGTTTAAAAAAGCTATTCAAAGATTCCAATTGGCTTCTTATTATGATTTGCTAGATTAGAAAAACATCTATTTTATCTATCTATGATTAAAATATGATTTTTACTTTATGAATATATTGTATGTTATATAAATTTTACAATCATGAAATATTAGGCTATGAGATTTTGGTGTATTTTATGTTTTGAGGTGTTCTGAAGTCATTTTTGTTTTCTTTATGGTGATGTATGCATGTGACATAAACACAATCAGGGGTCGATCCATGCAAATAAGGCCCATTTGCTGTCGTTTCTCAAAATTCCACATTATAAAAAAGGGCTCTTCACAAAATTTAAATCCATAAAAAGGGTCCCTTTATAGAATTCAAATATATAAAATAAGCCCCTTCACAAAATTGAAATTTATAAAAAATGACCCATTCACAAGATTTTGTTTTGTAAAAATTAACTTTTTGTAATTTGTTTTCCATGTTTTCAGCATTATTTTTAATTAATGCCTATATTTGGTTCAACAAAACTCTATTAACTTGATATTATATAGAATGACACATGGAAGGTTTTACACAATATATATAAAATTTTAAGGTTAAATTTATTACAATATTATATATATTCACAAAAATAGATAAAAATGTTAGGAAAAAAATGGGCCCTAAAAATTAAAACCTCAATCAACTATTCATGATAGAATGTAAATGCTACATTCTATGAAGCTGAAATTTGGTATACATTTTCTAGGAAACTGTTGTTCAAACTGTATAGAATTTAATGAGTGTAGGACTAATAGATTTTTTACTGAGATACAAAGAAACATACTTATACATTACGGCTTATGGATTCAAGTCATTTTAAATGCATTTTAGTATTTTAAAATTATTTAAAACAGAACAAATCTGATATATGTTATCTTTCTTTGGCAGTGTATGGTTTTTATGGTAAATGATGTGTGTAGCACTTACAGTTCTTTTACATTACACATTATATCTTGCGGGACTTAACTGTCTGAAATACATTAAAAATTAAAGTATTGAAGATATAATAAATCTTATGAATGTTTCATCATTTTACTACAGCATGATCATTACTGGAAGTTATGTGTTTTCGACATTTATTGTTAAGTATTGCAATAAAGTATTTAGGTTTTTTTCAAAAAAACATTATAAAGTTTGTCTATTGATTAATTTAATTGTAACTGAACATATGATTTTTACCTGTTCTGAGTCAGGTCTTTATATATTGAAAAACTCTTGTATCAAAACATTTTCGAGGATGAATTTATGGATTTCTAATTTATATATATTTTAAGATGAAAACATTTTAATGTGTATAGATACACTGCAAAAAATTTGCCTTTTTTGCTGCCAGAAATTCTCTGTAATTTGAGAAAATATGTTTTTTTCTTTCTATAAAATTAAACATTTTGTAAATCTTTGGCAGCAAAAGCAGGCCTAAAAATGAGTAAATCTAAAATATATACTTTCAAATTTAAACTATCTTTTTCAAGTTAAAAAAAAAAATTCCTTTTTTATTTTTAAACCATCGCTATGGTAACATATTTATCTTCAACTAGAGACCCTGAATGGAGAGAGACTGGACATTAAACAAAAATGGCAGATGTTCATTCAAAGGCGACTCGAACGTAATATAATTTTATTTTATTAGCATCTGAAACATTTATTTTATTAAAAATCTTCAGCAAACAATTTTATTTATTTTTATTAAGCCATGCAGAGAGCCTTTTTTTTTTTTTTTTTTTTTTTTTAAATCATGTAATGTTGTTGTATACAACAGGTTGAACAAACATGGCAGAACAGCTGATGGGCCAGTGTCCAGTCTCTTATCATGTAGTGTCCAATAGGCTCCTCCTGCCATCTGTTGGCAAAGAAAAGAAGTACTTAAATATCTAATAATAGTTCTTTTACAGAGTTGTAAAATATAGTTCATTGTACAAACATACAAACTTGGGGAGAAATACTCAAACTTCTCATTATAATTATAATTTTTGTTTATATATAGGATTATTCACTGATTCAGATTTGTTTAAATGCCAGGTAACTAATAAGTTATAGAAAATATGGTAAAGTCATACCAGATTTAAAAAAAGAATATATGTGATATATTTTATGTCTATAATGTTAGAGAATTTTTATTTTTTAAAGTGATTTTCAATAATATTTTACAATTAAGTTTTACAAAAACTCTTTTTGTAAAGTATGACAACTGCTGTCACAGCTGTCATTTAAGGTATTCAATATTTCTCAATATATTTGTAAAAATACTGAGCATTCTTTCAATTAGAAATAGTATTTTGTTTTAATTTATTATAATACTATTATTAAATTTTTGTTATTGTACATTTATAAATTCTAAGTTATTACATCTAAAAGGACTACTGTAGTACTTACAAGGGATACTCATGAACTGTGACACGCTGATCGTAACCTTACTTTACAGGTAGTTAAAGGATGCGAAGATATATACACTCCTATCAATTTATATCGGCAAAGGTTACTTCAGAACAGAGGTATTGGTGTTCCATGTTAGAACTATTTTTTTTTCCACTATTGTGATTCACTATATCTATTTGACTTTTTTATTTCTTTCCCCCACCAAACATGTGCTGTTGATTTATTTATTTAAATTATATTCTCTAATCGTCGGCATATTCATATTTTTCTTGCTCTAGAATTCATTTTATTTAAAAGATTTGAAAAATAACATTTTGTTTTTATATAAGAGAGATTTCAATTAGAATTTTTAATAGTTTATTTAATTCTTATTTTATTATATAGCATGGTAACATGGATCGTATCAAGCAGTTAATAATAGAGAAAATAGTTAATTCTACTATTGATAGAATGATTATGATTACATTGCTGGTATCAAAATCGTCTGCTTTCTTTATTGTAAATACTTTTAATAAATACTAATAAATATTTTATGAATTAATTTATATAGGAGAAAGTTTTGTGGGGACCACAATGTACTAGTTCTTAATAGCCACATGATGAGTGGATATTTTCAGGTTTTTTCGGTAGAATTTTACAAACATTTATGTCAATATTCTTTCTTGCAAGCAATCTGAAATACAGTTTAAATAAATAAATCAACAGCACGTGTTTGGGGGGGGGGGAGGGGAATAAAAAATGGAAATAGATATATTGAATGGCATCACAATATTTAATATTTAAAAAAATAGTTCCAACTTCAAAACAAAAATATCCATTCTATCAGTTTGCTGATATAAATTGATGTGAGGGTATATTTTCGTCCTCTTTAATTACCTGTAAAGTTTGGTTATGATCAGCGTGTCACAGTTCGTGAATGTCCCTAGTTAGATATGTAAATCTCAATATATATATTTTTTTCTTCCAGGATCTTTATGGATGGACTATGGATAGAGTAGTTAAAGAAGTTGGAATGAAAAATAATTGTAATATGCTTTGAACTTTTTATTATTATTATTATTATTTTTTATTTAATTATTTATATTAATTTAATTTTTATTGCATTTCTGTACATCATTATTATCAAACAATACTGTAATTCTAAATAAAAAATTTAATAATTACAATTATATTTTTGCAGTTTAATCATATTAAATTGCTTAAAACTCATAATAATAATAATAAAAGATCTATAACTTATTATTTTTTACAGCAGAATCTCAATAATTTGAGTTGAATGGGAACATGTGATTAAAAAAACTGAAACTATTGAATTTAGAAAAGAAAATTAAGTGAAATGAAATTTATCAATAATAATGTTAGTGCATTATTGTGAACTGAACTGCAAGCATCTTAATAAATCTAATAAGCTTTAGAAAATGAAATTGTACAAAAAGATTGAATACTTTATGACATATTTGTTTACAGCAAAATAAATTTACATCTTTTGTTACGAATACTAAATTAAGAATCAAATTCACATACTGCAGTTTTGTTAGCGTTAAGCATACTGCCATCAGTGGAGAATAGAAAAATGGATTATTGTTCCTATATATAAACAGGGAAGTGGATCCTAGAGCTGGAATAACAGCCAATAGAATTGAGGATTGTAGAGGAATCAGCCAATAGGAATTCGGAAAATACAGAGCTATGGAAATGGTGGATAAAAAGGAAGAAAATGTATATTTTATATAATATTTCTAACAATTAGATAGGGGGAGGGGGGTTAGTGAAATTGCAATTAATGATATCGAATGATCAAAAAGAAAAATCTTTATATAAAAATCTAGATTTTGAAAAATCATAAAATATTTTAGCAGGATTTTTCTGCTTTTTGCAATTGTATTCTTTTACTTTTTCTATAATCCTATTTCTTTATCATCATCATGTAGAAATTTCAGCCTGTTACAGTTTCAACATATGTTAAAATTCAATATGTTGGAGGAAGAAAACGTTAAAGAAATGTTTTAATGGAACTCTAAGGTTCAAATCTGTTTTTCAGATCTCGAAGTAGAAGATAAGGGTTTTAACAAAAATGTTTTGAAATAGTTATGGGAATTATAATGATGTAATTTCTAGTTAAGAATATTTCCTTTCATTTATTTATTTGCATTACTGAGCAATTAAAAGTAAAAAAATTAATAAGATATTGAAATTTGACTGTAATTTTACTACTGAATAACCAATAATCCAATGCCCTGTTAATGCACTTGTTGCTAAACTCAGGGCTTGTGATGGCATTGACCCCAATTTTAATAAAAGGGATGCATTATTTTTAAAATCACGGGTCCTCAGAACCCATATATATATATATATATATATATATATAATAAAGATGATCTATTAGCTTATGTAACAAAACTATTTTTTTTCTTTAAAATGTTAAAATTAATTTCCGTGGCTGGAGTGACTGACAAATGTTTTTGCACAATTTGTTCAAAAGCTCGTTTTAAAAATGCTTTTACGCAAGGTTGTACCCAGTACCGTAACTAGGAGCTTGGAGGCCCCGGGGCAAGATATGAAAAGGAGGCTCCCCTCATCTTTCTTTATTGTTTCACTCCTATATCACTTTATTTTAATAAGTCCAACAGTTAATATTTAAAGAGCAGTTACGTAAATTGCAGGTTGCGGAGCAACTTAAAATATTCACTTAAAATATTGAAGTAAAATATACACTTAAAATATTGAAGACTTCCATGGAAACTAGCACGAAAAAAAAAAAAAAAAAAAAAATCGGCGGGAAGAGAGAAAAAAATGTCGAAATTTAAAAAGAAATGTTCTTGTAGTCATTAATTGACTTTAAAATAAACCCTTTCAAACTGCACCAGTACAAACTGATAACTGATATCATTTTGTACTGGTCACTCGTGATAATCTACATCGCCTGATGAAGGGTTGTGTTAATTCAAATCTACCAAAAACAATTGTTGTTGTCTTTTTTGAAATTTATGGTGTTTCTTCAACAAAGTATATATCTCATAGTATTTTTAGGACAGCAGTTTGTGGTGCTTCCTTTTAATTACAACTTACACTTACTTACTTTTTAAGCTACAATTTTATTTTATTACAAAGAAAAATATGGAAAAAGTACATAAAAAGAATTAATATCTTTGTACTGTCTTTCGTAAAAAATAAGAGATACATGAGAAAATATAAAAAAAAAATAAGTTAAATATAAAATAACGTTGACTAAGAAGTTATTGAAAACTGACACTAGAATGTACTTATTGCTTCGTGATATTAATTAAGGTTATGGTAAATCGGTGAATAATATTTGATTATAAAAAATTATATTTTCTAACTTTTATTGAAGCAAAGTCATCTATTGCTTTATCAAAGTTAATTTTCTGAGCTCGTTCATTTACAATAGAGAGCAAAACTAAACCGCTAAGTCTTTCTTAACCCATATTATTTCTTAAGAAATTTTTTATCAATTTGAGTTTTGAGAATGAACGTTCAGCCTTTAGCAACAGTCACGGGAACAGTTAAATACATAATGCAAGCGATGCATACATCAGAATAACTTGCTGAAAGTGAACTTTGGTTAATTATTAATTGTTCTGCCAGTTCTCTGACGCTCTTAATTTTTTCAAGTTCATATTGGAATGAATTTTTGATAGAATATATTTGAGAAGGAAACAACGGGGACACATCCTGTGAAAACTTTTTAACAAATTCTACTGCTTTGTTGTGAATTTCTTCTTCACTAGCACTGGTAAGAAATTCAGGCTGAACTATTTGATAAGTGTCTAGAACAGCTTTCATACCTAAAAATCGGTGACGTAGCTGAGTACGTAGAGTATCTATCATTGGGTAGAATACAGTTACTCTAAAATGAGACTCTGGTTCCTTTAATCTTTTGTCTTCAGATAGCTCGTCAAAATGTTTTTTCACCTTCCTAAATCTACCCTGGCGAAAATCTTTAGTTACACCCCAACGTTCACAAGTTTTTGTAGCCTCAGATACCAGTTCTTCAAATCTTTCGCGCATTTTGGTAATTTTAAGTAGAGCATTCTCTAGTAAATTATATGCAGATAATAATTCTACTGAATCAGATAGAAGAGACTTTGACACAATGTTCAGGGACTCCAAAATTTCGCACTGGATAACTAACAGTAAGATAAAGTCAAAAGTTTCTAATTTTTTCTTTAGTTGTACGGCTTCATTTCTTTCCTTGCTTTTTTGGCTAGTTAAAATTATGCGAGTGAGACATTTTATAACATCGGAGAATCTATGTTTCAGGGCATAAACTGCATCATATCTGCCAGCCCAGCGAGTTGGATTTAGCATTTTCAATGTAACTTTGGAAGATCCGCTCTGATATTGTGATTTTAATTCCTCCCAACGTATTGTACTTTGACCAAAAAAGCAATATACATTTTGAACAATTTCGAAAAACTTGCAGTTTTCTCTGTTTCCTCCAACGGCATCTTTAAGAACTAAATTTAAATTATGAGCTGCACAGTGTACATAGTAAGCGTGTGGAGATTTTTTTAGTATGCGTTGTTGCACGCCATTGTATGCCCCACTCATAACTGCTGCCCCATCGTAACCTTGACCACGACATTTTGTTAAATCCAAACCTTTTTCGCAGAGAGATTTCATAATTTCATCTTCTAAGCCTTGTGCTGACTGATCTCTGATTTCTCTGAAGGAGATGAAAACTTCACAAATTTTCAGTTCACTAGGTTTTCCCCTTTTGTCGTTTATTATTTTTACATATCTATAAACTTCACTCAATTGGTCAGTTTTAGAAACGTCTTGGGTCGTGTCCAAAATTAGAGAAAAAAATGGAGCCTCTCGAAGTTCACAAGTGATATCATCTTTAATTTGCGACGATAACAAATTGATAAGTTCATTTTGAATTTTTGGACTTAAATATTTGATTGAACCTTGTGGACGCAAAAGTAATTCATGTAACACTGGGTCATACTTTGATAAGAGCTCAATAATAGAAAGAAAATTCCCTTTGTTGTTATATTCAAACTTCTCATTAGTTCCACGAAAAGCAAGATTGCATGTTGCAAGAGTTAGGGTCACATTCAGAATTCTCTCCAGAACTTTGCGCCAGAAGTTTTTTTCCTCCTTCAATCTTCTATCAATTGTCTCATCTATAGTTTTATGCTTACGCCACTGCTCATAAGCAACACAAGCACGCGCATGTATTTCGGATCCTTCATGACTAATTATACGTTCCGAAAGATGTTTCCAATCTCTAACTCCACAGGTTCGAAATTTAATAGTTGGAGTTCCATGCGTATATTGTTGCTGAGGAAACAACCAACATGGTAGACAGTAAACACAATCAAGCTTTACTGAATAGCATAACCAATGTCTATTAAGTTTCAGTCCAGCCTTAGTTGTAAAACTATAATAGCTGCTTGAAAAAGATCTGCCTTGTTGTGTTTCGTCTTTCGGAAAAGGACCATCTGGTTGGCTTGGACCATCTGCTATAATCCGATGTTTCATCTCTGAATCTTCGATACTGTTCGGAAACTCTGTAATTTTCTCTATGTCGTCAGTCTTTTCAATGGATAATACATTTTCATCATCTGAAGAGTTAAGCTGAGTTGCATTTTTATCAAAATCATCCTGTGGTAATGTTCTTTCTTCCAAAATAGTCTCAGATTTGTCTGTAATTTTCTCTATGTCGTCAGTCTTTTCAATGGATAATACATTTTCATCATCTGAAGAGTTAAGCTGAGTTGCATTTTTATCAAAGTCATCCTGTGGTAATGTTCTTTCTTCCAAAATAGTCTCAGATTCGTCTGTTCTGTCTATATTTGGGTCTGGGATTTTCTGAAAATCTAAGATTAAATTTATGTAATGCTAGACTAAGTTTATAAAAAACTATGCATTTAACAAATTCTAATGTAAAATATAAAAAATGAGACATTAATATTGATATAAAACACTTAATTTGCCAAATTTCGAATAATAAAATTTGACATTTTACAGTCCTTACAATTTTCGCATTTTTAACATGAACAAATAATTTAATGTTACAGAGTTACTTTTAACTTTTAATAGATCTATAAATAGCGTGAAAATTATTATTATTTTTATTTTTATTTTTTTTTCTCAGGAATAACTGTCTGATTCAGAATATAAGAAATAGCGACAGAGGTTGTGCAGATTCTAGAATCGTATTTCTTAATCAAATGCAAATTTTTGGTATGTCATTACAAGATATTGTCAACACATTAAAAAATAATATTTATCTTTTATACAGCCTTCCTTCTATCATGATGAATAAGATATTTGCAAACAATCACTATAAAAGGCAAAAACTCGCAGCAATCGTTTCAGGTTGAAAAAATGAAACATAATCCTTCATCAGACGAAAACTGATAAACACGAGTGCGGCGAAAGAGTTAATTTTCCAACCCGAAACAAATTTTGTGTTTCTGTTTTTGATAGTGTTTGTTTAAATAGTCTCATTCTTGATTAATCAACATAAGTTTGTATTGCTTCTTCTTTTACACATTTGCATTTTAAAAATTACTACCCAACATTTAACAAGGAAAAACAAAACAAGCCATTAGATTTTTGATGAATGTAAAATAAAAAGAATATTATCATTTTCATAGCACATGAAAGAATTCTGATGAAAAAATATTTCTATTATATATTAATTATGTTTTTTGTTGTAAACCCCAGTCTTATTTCATTCTAAATAAATACAATTGATGAAATATGACACTTTGTGACAAAGGAGCAGGAATGAAAAATATTGAAAAAAAAAGTTTGACGTCATTTATGGACAACCGTAATTCCTACTTTTAAGTTTCAAATAAAATAACTAAACTACAAATTGTAAATCAGTTGAATTTGCAGATAATTGCAACCAATAATTATTATCCCTGCATCCATGTGAAAAAAAAAAAAGATAAATAGAATATCACTAAAAAATGAAGAAAAATTATTAGTATTGCACCACAACTTTAGTTTAATTAAAATAGTAATAATAATTTTATTCTATTCATAAGAACTTAGTATTTTAGTCATATATACATATGTAATCCAAAAAAAGATAAATATAAAGATAATTTGAATTAATGTGGGAAGTATTATATTTTGTAATTAAAGAAATTCCATATCATAGTCACATAGTATTTATTTATTTTTAATTTTATATTCATTTATGGGGGAAAAAAAAATCTTAAGTATTTTATTTTCACGGCCATTTTAATTCAAAACCTTATGATATTTATTCTATATATGCAACCTAAATATTTTATGTTCTTTATAATTAACAATGTAATTATGAAGAAACTTTTTTTTATATAATACGTAAATTTAAAAGCTTTTTTTTTTTTTTTTTTTTTTTTTTAAATGTGATGTATTATAAATTGTTTAAATAATCTCAATAATAATTTTAAAAGTTTAAAGTAGTTTCAAAAGTATACTTATGAGGGAGTAGGCACCCTCACCTTTGTCCATAGTTGGGTGGAAGAAGGCCCCCAATCAATGTCTTTTATTTTGCCCTGGTCGCCCATTTCTGTAAGTTGGTCCCTGTGTGCGATACATTTGAAAACTAGTTGGCATAGGTGGACTCTGCTCAGTTCCCCACCATATTTATGGTCTCATAAATTTCTAGTGCAAGACATATTATAATCATGTTAAAAAAATCAATTTGACCAAAGCTTGATACAGGGACAGAAAGAAATCCCTGCCTAATAGGCTATCCATCGTTCATTTCAATATATTTATCGTATTCTAATCTATTAATTTATTTTATCAGGGTCAATTTCGTTGTTTATGTTTCATGCCAATGTTTTCATTTCCAATGCAATAATCCTCAAAATTCATATTTATATGAAAAAATTACAATTTCGCTATGTTGATAAAATCGTAAATTACGAAATTTTCCTATTAGAATATTTGTATTCAATCATGTTCAACAAAATATCATAAATGTAATTTTGAAGTTGTCTAATGTATTTCTGATCCTCAAAATGGAAGTTTATGCTCAATTTTGCCTTATTCTGGCATGTTAAGTAAATCATAAATTCCAAATAACTTACGAATTTTTTAAATTGGAAAAATCATAGTCTATGATATTCATGCCAGTAACCTAAATAATATTTCGAAAGTGGTTTGACATCTTTACGATGAAAATATCCCTCAAAATTGACGTTTATGTTAAAATTTGCTCTATTCTGCCATGTTAAGAAATTCGTAAATTTCCAATAACTTACGAAATTTTTATATTTGAAAATTCATAGTTATTAATATTCATGCCAGTGTCCTAAATAATATTTCAAAAGTTGTCTGACATCCTTGCGATGAAAATATCGATCAAAATTGACGTTTATGTGAAATTTTGCCCTATACTGCCATGTTAAGAAATTCGTAAATTTCCAATAACTTGCGAAATTTTCAAAGTAGCATATTTATAGTTACTGATGTTCATTCGGCATCAAAACGGATATTTTAAAAGGGGTCTGACATTTTTAGAGTAAAAAGTTTCCATTTAATGCACGTTTAAGTGAATTTTTGTCCTATTCTTCCATGTTAAGAAATTCGTAAATTTTCAATAACTTACGAAATTTTTAGATTTGAAAATTCATAGTCATTAATATTCATGCCAGTGTCCTAAATAATATTTCAAAAGTAGTCTGACATCTTTACGATGAAAATATTGCTCAAAATTGACGTTTATGTGAAATTTTGCCTTATACTGCCATGTTAAGAAATTCGTAAATTTCCAATAACTTGCGAAAATTTCAAAGTAGCA
Organism: Salticus scenicus; assembly: GCA_963930645.1. Classification (NCBI taxonomy): domain Eukaryota; kingdom Metazoa; phylum Arthropoda; class Arachnida; order Araneae; family Salticidae; genus Salticus; species Salticus scenicus. The sequence goes on from OZ005649.1 coordinate 289,290,377, forward strand.
TATTTATAGTTACTGATGTTCATTCCGACATCAAAACGGATATTTTAAAACTGGTCTGACATTTTTAGAGTAAAAAGTTTACATTTAATGCACGTTTTAGTGAATTTTTGTCCTATTCTCCCATGTTAAGAAAATCATAAATTTCTAATAACTTACGAAGTTTTTAAAATCGAATGTTGCAAATGAATAGGGTTCTTGCCAGTGTCGAAAGTAATATTTTAAAACTGATCTGACCTCTCTGCGACAATTTGTTCTTGAGATATCGTGTACACAGACTAACAAACTAATGGACTAACACACTAACAGACACCCTACAGACAGACACCATACAAATTTTGTCATTTTCGGATTCCTCACACCTGAAAACGTGTAGAAAAGTAAAAAAACCGAGGTCGAAAATTTTTACGATTACCTAAGTTCCCCATACCTATAGTATGATGGGGAACTAAAAAGAACATAAATTTATAAGCATTACCTGCATTATCATTGGTTGTCGTAGAAGTTTGTGTTCCAGAGCCAGTTGATATCCAACTGAGTAATTTTTCTGAACTTTTTGCCGCTTCTTCAGATCTTTTCTGCCGTGAGCACCACTATGATATTTACGCTTACGTTTGTGTTCCAGTTCCATGATATATAAAAAATCACGCTCACGAAACAAATTTGTTAAAAATGTTAACCAGAGTGATCATAATCTGCTTCAAAATTTATTAAAGACTTTTAATATATAAGACAAAAGTTCGAGAGGTTCGAGAGACAGCCAGTAATAATAAAAGCGTGGGCCTTATTTGTAGGGGAGTTTAAAAGCTTAGCAGACAAATACTGGGTGGGGGGGGGGGGCAGCAGCTTCCAGTAGAGTATTTCTTATGTTTTGACATTCGCAGCTGAAAATCTTTCCAACTCTTTCATTCAGTTTCAGTCGGTTTGTTTTTTGTTTGTCTTTTTGATAAACAAGGTGAATAACGATACGATCGATGGGGCCTCGATGCGAGGCTAGTTTCAAACTAGCCTCGCTGACGGGGTCCTATTCCAGTCACCGTCTTTTTTGTTTAATTTATATAGATATATCAAAAGTTTCGTTTCTCAATTTAAATGGTAATTTGAACCTTTCCTTTTCTATTACTAATTTCATTAAGAATTAATGATAAATAAGCTTTTTTCGAAAGAAATTTTAAAATTAATCTCGAAATTAATCGGTTGATGAGAAAAAGCTAACTAAAACAGAATTTTAAATACCTAACTTAACCTTCGTTCAAAATATGAAAAATGTGATTTTTTTAGCATCGCTATGGTGGCCCCCTGTGCTTGGTGGCCCCGGGGCACTGCCCCGCTTGTCCCGGTGGTAGTTACGGCCCTGGTTGTATCAAATTTCGGAGATGTGCACTTATGACACATAAGCTTAGATGAAAAACATAAAGCATCAGGTCAACACTTATTTTTTTTAATACAAAGCTTCAAAATGAAAAAAGAAATTGTGAAAAACTTTGTGTTTAGGAAAAATAATTGGCAGTTACCTGTCCAAAAAAAAAAAAAAAAATGTTATTCATTTATTGGTTTTTGAAGAAAGTGGCTCCATTTTTGAAAAACTTGACCCATATTTTTCATAGTGATGGGGTCTTTGGACCCCACTTTTCAAAAGGTCAGTGCAAGCCCTGAAACTTAATCTTGCTGTGCAATTTCGTGAAACAATTTATAATGTATATTCTATAAATGTAATTTTATTTTAACTTCTAGGTACGTTTTGTGGAGTTTTTCGGAGACAAGCTCTTGATAGAGGTGCTTCATTATTAGGTGTAAATAAGCTTGTTACTGGTAACTATAGTTATTGAATTGACTTTTTTTTTGTAATATAAAAGAACCTTAGTATTAAATGAAATGTAATTGATTTTCCCAGAGAATTTTTTTCATTGTGTATTCTGGATATCAGAGCTTGAAAAATCTGAAAATTTTTACATGCCCAGAGTTTAGGAAATACATGCTCAAATTAATATTTTATATGCCCAAATGTTTTAAGTAAATGCATGTTAGTAAAAAAACATATTCACATATCTAGTACAGATCTGCTTAAAAAGAATTTATGGTAACGACAACATACCTATATTGACATTGTTCATTTCATTTTAATTTCAATAAAAGTCAAAGGCACAACACTACATTAACAAACTTTATTTTTTAAAAGGTATTTTGAGCATGTTGGGCAATATAATCTTCAAGCCATGCTTGATGTTGATTTTTTTTAATTACTGTCCTAGATCTTGAAAATTTATTTAAGTAATCAAAAAGCCAGAATATATAACACTCTGAAAAATTATTTCTTAAAATAGGATGATTATGTTTTCCCCTTCTCCCATTTTATATGTTTTCAAGGAGCAAATAGTGGAACTTTTTATTTATTTATTTTATTTTATTATCTACTAAGCTATTTTTATTTGTTCCATAAATCAAGACCATTAAAAAAAAAAAAAAAAAAAAAAAGGAAATAACCAAGTTTTCCTTAGAATGCCTGATTTCAGTTACTTGGGGAAAAAAAAAAAAAAAAAAAAAAAAAAAAAACATGTTTTTTCATAGAATAGGGTGACCTAGACCCATTCAGATTAATACATAGATGTATTTTTATACATGTTGATTGTGTATGGATCTTGAATTTGATTCCAAGTTGTTATATGTTTTCCAAAATCTGTAGAAAATGTTATGGTTACGAATCAATGTATTAATGATATATGTAAAACATAAATATGAGAAAAAAAAAAACTGGCATATTTCATTTTAGATTTTTGCCAAATTAGGGGAAAATAACATCGTGGTTAAAAGGAAATATGTATTTATACATGTAAAATAAACATAAAAAGAAATTTTGTAAAATTAACATTATATTAAAAAAAAATATGCATTTGTCAATTTTTAAACTATATACAGAATGAAACTTTAGAGATAAGTAATTTATTTTTATTCCAGGTAGCATGTAAGGAATATATGTAAGCCCATTTAAATCAGCATATAGGGTTGAGGGGGATCAATAAACAGGAGCTTACCAGGTCAGACATTTTACAACTGTGAAGAAATTGGTGTGTCTGGCAAGGAGAAAGGTTACCACAAGCACCTGCAAGCACAAGTTGGCCATAGACAAGATTTTAATGGGTTACCAATTGCCTAAGGGCTTTTGACATGGTCAAGACTGGTTAAAATAACACATTGGATTGAGGGTGTCACAGGCGGTTGGTGGGAGTTTACTTTGATTAGAATTTTCAAAAATCATGAATAAGTTAATTGCTGAAGGCAACTAGTATTTACTATAAAAGTAAATACATGCAAAGTTTTTGCTCTTCATTCTCTTTTTAAAGATTGAAATTAAATATATCGAATGACTGCTTCATGCATTTACTAAAGGAAATCTGGTTTATATAAAATGAATATTCATGTGTAGATATGATTTCAGAAAACAATTTATAATGCTGTGTTCAGAGTGAAATATCTCAGTACTATTTTGATTTTATAAATTTAGTTTTAATATTAATATTTTGTAATTAATCTATTATTGGCTGGTATACCATTTGTTTAGGACTGACACAATGATATATTTTATGGTAACCTGTTACTTCAATATTCATGTTTTAAAGTTTTACATGACTTTTTCTGAACTTGCTTATTTTTTACTTAATTTAGCTTTATTTTATTTATACAGTTTTGTGAAATTGATACTGATTAATTTCCTTTTATTATTATTTTTTTGGTCCTTATACAAAGTGCGAAGCTGTGTTCAGAGCTGTTCCGATTTGCGAAATGGATTTTGTATATTGCATCGCTCAAAAACAAATGGTCGTAGAATGTTACAAATTTATAATTGTGACTGTCATGGCATCTAGTTGTACACATCCAACTTTGGACTTCACACAAACTCACTTTCTTGTGATGTCTACAATTTTACACGATTTTTTGTGATGTCTGTCTGTATGTATATGTGTATATTCTACATAACTGAAAAATGGTTGGACATAGAGCATCTAGTTATGCACCTCCCATCCCATTTTAGTTTTTCTTTGACTTTCCCTTTTAGAGATATTTATGGAAACTATATTTCTATTGACCAAAAATACAAAATTTTTGGCTAATGATAGAGTCATAATGATATTGTTATGCAAGACTCAAGAGTATGAATAAAAATTAAAAAATTGAACAAGAAAAAATATTAAGAAATTGTTGCATTAAAAATATTGGGCTTCAGTGCAAAAACAATGAACATTAAAGTGTTAATTACAGCATTTTTTACTTTTATATGAAGTGACTGTTTTATTGTAAAATAAAATTTTAGTATTTACTTGGCAACTCTGATCAAAAATGTTCTTATCTGATTTTTAGGAAAGAGTTTCTTTTTTCCATGTTTTTAAACATTTTCAAAGTATTTTTAAGAATAAAAATTATATTATTGTTATTCATTAAATATCTGTTCATATTTTTTATAAAAATATAATTATTATTTTAAAAGTATATTTGCTTTAGGTCACAATGCTGATGATGTTGCTGAAACTGTTATAATGAATGGTAAATAATTTATGTTATTTTGATATTCGAGTAAGTTATATCTAATGTATATATTGATTATCACTTTCTTTCTATTTTTTATTTTATTTTTTTCATTTTGTTTAGTTCTGAGAGGTGATATTGCAAGGTTGCAACGGTGTACAAATATCACGACTGTAAGTTCAATTAAATTTTATTCTTGTGCAAGCTAATGAAGTTTTTGTATTATTTGCTGAGAATCTGAATATTTTTTAGGATAGTGAAGGATTAATACCAAGGTGTAAACCTTTCAAGTATACCTATGAAAAGGAAATTGTAATGTATGCTTATTTCAAGAAGTTAGACTACTTTTCAACTGAATGCATATATTCTCCTAATGCTTACAGGTACTGTTATTCATATGTTTGAAATGTTGATTTTCAATAAAAAAAAAAGAGTTTTAAATTTTAATCATATTGTTAAAAAACTATGAGAAAGAGTACTTTTTAATGATATTAGGAAAGCTAAACGTTATTTCTTAATTCTAAACTTCATTATAATCAATTACCTTATAACATTAACTAACTGGATCAAACAATTTAAGGATTAATAATTTTCCCTCTCTTTCTCTCTCTCTTTTTTTTTTCTTTAGGTTGATTTCTTTAGAAATTGACATATTGTAATCACTTCGTTTATCTATTTATATGATAACTCCCGAAATAATACTCCAAATCGAACCAAATTTGGACAGTGAACTGATCTTATAAATATCTTGAATGAGTTCGTTTACCAAGTTGCTCTGACTTTTTGTTTTCAAGTGGCAGCCACTTGAATATTTCTAACCTACATTGTAAAAAGCATATTTAAAGCAAGATTTGCTTGAATTTTGATGTAAATGTAGACTACATAAGGGTCTCAATGAATTTTATTAATAAACTTTATCTGCCATGTTTAATAAAGTGGTGGATATCTTAAGTTAAGTGGGGCCACTTGAAATCAGGCTACCACTTGAAAATTTAAAATCACAAAAAATTCTGAAATTACACTGCAAATCGAACTAAATTTGAATAGTGTCTTAACTTATGTTATATATTAGATGTATTATATATATTAAATATATTAGATGAGTTTCTTAACCAAGTTACTCCACCATTTTGTTTTCAAGTGGAGACCACTTGAAAATTTCAAATTCAAATTGTAAAAAGCGTATTCTGAATTTGTTTAAAGTTTTACTATATAAGTGTCTCAATGAACTTTATTAATGAAATTTATCCGACATTTTTAACAAAGTGCAGGTGTTATAAACTAAGCAAGACAACTTGGAATTAGGCTACCACTTGAAAATTTATAAACATAATAACTTTTTAAATTCTGTTTCAATTCGAACCAAAGTTGGACAATGATCTTATCATATAATTATCTTGCATGAGTTCATTCACTGGGCAACTTGTTCCAACATCTTGTTTCCAAGTTGCGGCCACTTGAAATCATGCTGCCACTTGAAAATGTGCTTTCAAGATAACTTTTAAAATACTAAATTGATTCAAACAAAAGTTGAATAGTGAATTTATGGTTCAAATATCTTGGATACGTTCGCTTAGTAACTTGATCTGCAATTTTATTTCCAAGTGGAGCCACTTGAAAGTTTGTCATTATGATAACTTTTGTAAAACTGAATCAAGTCGCATCAAATTTGGATAGTTGATTTACCATTCAAATAATTCAGATATGTTTGCTGGGCATCTCACTCCACCTTTTTTCCCCAAGTGGTGGCCAATTGAAATTACGGTGCCATTTGAAAATTTCTTATCACGATGATTTGTGAAATACTGATTTAATTTGAAATAAAATAGAACATTGAACTTATCATACAAATATCTTGTATGATTTCGCTGGACAAGTTGCTTCGCCATTTTGTTTCCAAGTTGCAGCCACTTAGAAAGCCACTTGAAAATTTGTCATAACAATAACTTTTGAAACACTGCATTGATTCAAACCAAAATTTGACAGTGAACTTATGCTTTAAATATCTTGGATGAGTTTGCTGTGCAGCTTGCTCCATTATATTGTTTCCAAGTGGCGGCTACTTGAAAATTTGTTATCGTGGTAACTTTTGAAACAATTGATCAATTCAAACCAAAGTTGAAAAATAGATTTATCATTCAAATATCACAAAGTCTCAAGATGGCGGCTACTTGTTAAGGAGAAAGAAATCAACCTACCCTTCCGAATGAGCTGGAAGGACTTGTTTTAATATCAGTTCTTATTACAGTAGAAGTATATGTCTTGATATTCCTGAAAAGTTAAAAAATGTTCCAAAATATCTTTAAATGTGATAAGTTGTCCTAAATTTCCGGAAAGTTTGAGCTGTTTTGCTATATAACATCCAAACTACTCAAACTATTTGGTCAAATCTCAAATTCAAGTTGTACCACAAAAATGCTTTGTCCCAACTGTCAATTTAAGTAACAAATAAAAAAACTTTGTAAACAATCACCATATATTTTAGGAAAAAACTCGCTATAATTGATTTGGATTGAAAAATACCATAAGCCCTCATCAGGTGAAAGAAAACAAGCAAGTATGTCGTCATAAGGAAAAAACACTAACCTTTATACTGCTTTCTTATGGAAGATGTGCTTTTAGATTTGGAGATGACTAAAATAAATTAAAGTCTAACAAAGTTTTCCAAATGCCATATATGAAAACTTGTTTAACTGAGTTTCAGTAGCTCTGATTAAAGTTACATTTTTTTCTAATTCCAAAATTGTAAGTTCCACTTTTAATGTCAATTTAAATTTTTCAGCATTTGTAATATATTTTAAGCATAGGTAAAATTTTGAAATTTAACATTTAAAGCAGTCTGAAATAAACACATTCAAAATATTGTATCTTTTTCTCTCTTTTCTAAGTAAACTAGTTCTTTTTGCCTACTTATTGGGAATTTTAGATGTTTGTTTTTTATGGATAGAGTAGCAATTTTACTTAGAAAATGATTTGAGAATTCTCTTTGTATTCTTACTACCCCCTGTTAATGTAGTGTAAAGGATAATGTATCATAGCACATACAGTTACTTAATTTTGATAATCATTTTTAATTCTAATTATCTAAAACTGTCAGAAAGATTCTATAGCTATAGTATTTTTATACAAAATTTCAATATAGCTGTAATTGTTATAGGACAAATTCATTAATAGCAAACAACATAAAAGTTACCATCTATATTCTATGGGGAATTTTTCCCTGAGTTTAGAAAGCTTCATAATAGTTATTATATTATTTCTAAAAATTTCACTATAGCTGTAATTGTTGGGGGGAAGGGGGTATAGAAGGAAGGGGAAAAAATGTAAAATTTTTCATACGACACACCTGAGTAATTCAAATGATAATTTTAAACAAATATATTATTAGTTTGTGGTATTTTTATAAGTAATTCCACTTATAGAAATACTTCAAACTAATAGCGGTCAAACTAATCCTTGGTTTAAATGATTAGTGAAAATACAGGAACTCAGCTATAATATGCTTTTAGACATCTGTCAACAAAAAATTCTGCATTGTTTATTTATTTTTTAAAAAATTGTATTTACTTGTTTATTATTATTATTTAGATTTGATAATGATAGAATCTTTATCTTTTTGTTTCAGAGGGCATGCCAGAGCTTATTTAAAAGATTTAGAAGCAATACATCCTCGTATAATTTTAGGTATATATCTTATTATTTTAGAAATTTTGATCACCAACCTGAAAATTCATTTCTGATAGATTGGAGTGGAAGGCTGACTTTTATACCAACTATGTGAAAAATACCAGAGCCGAGAATCGAACCCGGGATTTTCTCTTATTGTCACATGATACAACTGTGTTTGCAGACTCGGTGACCTTGCCAACATATATTATGTGCGAAATGCTTAGCTGGTTATCAGCCAGGGTAGCTCAGTGGTTAGAGCATCCGAGCGGAAGGCCTGGGTTCGATTTCCGGCTCTGGTATTTTTCACATAGTTGGTATAAAAGTCAGCCTTCCACTCCAATCTATCAGAATTTCATGGTCTATTGGAGTTGTGCCATGATCATTATTGTCACTTGATATAGCTGCGTTCACAGACTCAGTGATCTTGCCAACGTATATTATGTGAGAAATGCTGAGCTGGTTATCAGTCAGGGTAGCTCAGTGGTTAGAGCATCCGAGCGGAAGGCCCGGGTTCGATTCCTGGCTCTGGTATTTTTCACATAGTTGGAATAAAAGTCAGCCTTCCACTCCAATCTATCAGAATTTCATGGTCTATTGGAGTTGTGCCATGATCATAATTGTCACTTGATATAGCTGCGTTTGCAGACTCTGTGATCTTGCCAACGTATATTATGTGAGAAATGCTCAGCTGGTTATCAGCCAGGATAGCTCAGTGGTTAGAGCATCCGAGCGGAAGGCCCGGGTTCGATTCCCGGCTCTGGTATTTTTCACATGGTATAAAAGTCAGCCTTTCACTCCAATCTATCAGAATTTCATGGTCTATTGGAGTTGTTCCATGATCATTATTGTCACTTGATATACGAGGGTTGTAAATCAAATAGTGGCAACTTAACCTTGAAACTTGCAGAAGGGCGGGCATGCGCAAATAGGATATGGGAGTGATGAGGTGGCGCTGTTGTCGATGTGTAGAGTGCAAAAAACAGTCGATCTGCTAAGAAGAGTAGTTGTTGTGTGGCATTAAAGTGAGGAGTTTCGTTTCCATCACTCTAAAGCATGTTTTCAAAAGGTGATCATCGGTCGTGGCTTAAAATCGAAGTTGCCCGTGGCAAAAATGCAACAGAATGCTATCGAGGATTAGTGGAAGCCTGTGGCACAAATGCTTTACCGTATAGGACAGTAGCATGATGGGGTAGCACGAATACTTCCATTTTAAGCCACGACCGCTGATCACCTTTTGAAAACATGCTTCAGAGTGATGGAAACGAAACTCCTCACTTTAACGCCCCACAACAACTACTCTTCTTAGCAGATCGACTGTTTTTTGCACTCTACACATCGACAACAGCTCACTGCTCCCATATCCTATTTGCGCATGCCCGCCCTTCTGCGAGTTTCAAGGTTAAGTTGCCACTATTTAATTTACAACCCTCGTAGCTGCGTTTGCAGACTCGGTGATCTTGCCAACATATATTATGTGAGAAATGCCGAGCTGGTTATCAGTCAGGGTAGCTCAGTGGTTAGAGCATCCGAGCGGAAGGCCCAGGTTTGATTCCCGGCTCTGGTATTTTTCACATAGTTGGTATAAAAGTCAGCCTTCCACTCCAATCTATCAGAATTTCATGGTCTATTGGAGTTGTGCCATGATCATTATTGTCACTTGATATAGCTGCGTTTGCAGACTCAGTGATCTTGCCAACATATATTATATGAGAAATGCCGAGCTGGGTATCAGCCAGGGTAGCTCAGTGGTTAGAGCATCCGAGCAGAAGGCCCGGGTTCGATTCCTGGCTCTGGTATTTTTCACATAGTTGGTATAAAAATCAGCCTTCCACTCCAATCTATCAGAAATATCTTATTATGTTTTGAATTTTAATTGTTTAATCTAATGTATCAGTTATTTCTGTTTAGCAGTCTTTTGATTCTTGATTTTAAATATTAGGATAGGTCATTTTATAATTATATTTTCCATATAAAGTTATAATATCAATGCTTTAAAAAAAAAAAAAAAAACTTATTTTTTAACAGAAAAATGCCATTCAAATTTTGTTTTTTGTCTTGATCACTTCTGAAATATTATTTTTGACTAGTTTCTTTTTCAAATTTCATTAAATTTCAATTGTTTTGGACTAGAATTTGAGAAATCTAGCTGAAGGATTTTCATTAAGCATGTGTAATGCATATTTTTACACCTAGCATTGCTCATTGTAACAATTAAATTGTTCTGTAGTTAAGCGATGTTAGCGATGAATAATATTTAATTGCAAAGAAACAATATCTTGGAAAATATGAATGATAATACATTATATATATTCTCTCTATATTTGACAGTAAATGTATTATACCATTGATGTAGTTTTTGTACCTTCAATTTTGATATTATTAGTTAAGTAAAGTATGATGTACAAAAACACAAATTTTTACATTTAAAAAAGTTTTGAGACATTTTAGGAGAGGGTATATAAAATTCTGTGTAAGAGTTTACAAAATTTGTATTATCTTAGAAATGTTAAGTTCCACCATTGAATTCAAATGATCATTTGTGCATCACAAAAAGATGTAAGTTAGAAAGCAGTGGCATCATTAAATGGAGATATAGCTAGATGTTATTCTTCTTAAAATCTTGTTGGAATCAAGACTTTTTTAAAATGAGGTGTTCAAATCATATGAGTCATGTGAGCTTTATTTATAATCCAACGTTGTTAACAGTTAACATAAGATTCTTAGATTTAAATGCAGTTGAACTCGCTATTTTGTCCTCGATTATGACGTCAACTTGCTTATAACGACTAAAATATTGTTTCGCTCAATCACTTCTAGACCAATATTAACACAACTTGCTTATAACATATAAATTTGGTTTTAACATCAAGATTTACGTATATTTTAGTGCTTTTTTCCTATTTCAAGAAGAAAACAGTAAAGTAAATTTACAAATTGAAGTTACTGTTTTTTTTTTAAAAACTGGATGTTTAACAGAACAATACATATGTTATGTTTATCATATATAATTTTGATATTAATAAACATTATATTTAATCCAACGGCATCAGCAAGGGGAAAAAAAAAAAAATCCAATAAGGGTGAATGACATATTTGTATGGAACTCTAAAGCAATTTCACTGTAGGTGTTAGGAAGAAAGAGGGTCATACTTTTGTGAAACATAATGTTTATTTTGTAATATTTAACAATTACACCCCCCCCCCTCCAAAATTATGAACAATAAACACAATTTAGATTTAAACTTAAAAAATCTTGGGGAGTGGGTGGGGGGGGGGGGGGGGTCATGGTCTTTTCTCTGAAAAATTTTGTGAGGTAAATGTATTTTAATATTATTTCACATGGCGACCACACTTTGTTATATTTTCTAACAAATATTTTTTTTTCTTTATTATTATGTCAGTTACATAAAATGATTTGATATGCTTTTAAAGGAAATTTGGTTATGTCAGAAATGCTTCAGTCCCTTGGATGATTTGACTGTATTATTAATTTTGTTCCCATTTAATTGAGCTGGTCATTAAACAATAAATTGTGTCAAAACAATTGCAGTGATTTTTAATATGTTGTGACACACACGTTTCTTGATTTCTCTTCTTTTATGCATTTTAACTAATTTTTAACCTTTTGACTGCCTTTGAAAGAGGCAAAGTTCTGATATTGTTTACAGTGTACAATTTTTACAATCTACCAAAATGCAATTATCGTAATATGTGATTATGTAAATAAGTATGAGTTTTTAGGGGTTTATTATTATTATTTATTTGCTTATGAAGATGAATAAATTAAAAAAAAAAAAAAAATCTGTAAAATTAGCTTATATATTTGTTTTTGTGAATATGATTTTCTATTTATTCAGATATAATACATTCTGGAGAATGCATGAAAATTAAAGAAGAAATTAAGCTACCTTCTCAAGGTACCTACCCTTTTATAGCATTATTTCTTTTTACTAGTTTTATGTTAATAGTAAAAAAAAAAAAAAAAAAATTGAAAGCTACTAGTTTTTAGATACTAAAAATGTAGAAACTGTGCATCATAGAGTCATCATAATATCATTGTGTAGGTTCAAAACGTGTTACAGGATGGCTACATACTCGTCCTTTTTCTCTGATTCTTCCACTACTATATATGAAAACTTTTCACTTAGTTAATCGTTCATTAAAAATTTCAAAAGAAAAATACTGGTGGAAAAATCGAGGAAACAAATTAGCCGATTGCCAGCCTGCATTATCTTTTTAATGTAATCAATGTTTATAATTTTTCATATTTATTCACAAAAATTTAATCTTTTGAGTATTCATTTATTCAGATGAAATGATAAAAGTTTGTCATATATGTATTAACATCTGCAAGTTCTTTATATAATATTTTGTATATATATTAAGTCTGGAAAAAAATGAATGCGTTATTTATTTATTTTTGCCATCAATTTGTTTTTTCTTTTTAATATTTTTAAAGTGGGATTTTTATTTGATATCTTTTGAAGAAGTTATGTGATTGAATTAAAAAATATGGCGTTAGCTAGATTTTGTCCTGATTAATAAGTGTCTCAATTTTTGTAGCGATCGGTTGAATGGTGTAGCTTTGTATAGTAAACTAAAAATCTGGACAGATGGATAAAGTATTTATAATTGTTTTACTTTTGATGATTTAAATTAAATAAAAATAAATTAATCAGAAATTTTGATTAAATTCATTTGTAAGCAGAATAGGAAATTGTTGGAATACTCAGCAGCTCTGATATTTTCTACAATATAGTTAATAATTTAAAGTTTTTATGAATTAATAGATGATAAAAATTTTAAATTTGTTTTTCTTCTAAGGAGTTTGTTTGAAATGTGGTTACATATCAAGTCAAAGTGTTTGTAAAGCCTGTGTTATGTTAGAAGGTTTGAACACTGGAGTTCCAAAGTAAGTTAACTTGCAAATTTTTCTCTTTGATTTTGTATTAACAATTTGATAAGGATTTAGTATGTTTTAAAATTATAATAAAATCTCTTATTTCATTTAGATAAACTGAATAAAACTGATAAACTGAAAAGGTTGATTATTATACCAACTATATGAAAAATATCAATCTTTTATTTCATTATTCAGATTTTCCAAAAAATAATTTATATGATGTTTACTTCCTTTTGCAAATATGTAACATTGCTTTTAAGAGATTTCTTAGATATTTATTTTAGAAATTAACTTTTAATTTCGAAGAATAATACAGTTGAATATATATATATTTATATTTAAATTTTTGTTTAATTATTTTTACAACAGTCTTGTATTCTAAATGAGACCATTTTGTTATATTTTACTCTTGTTAAGACATATTTCAGACCAGACAAAAATCGCAGATTAACCAGTTCTGTATGATAAATATGAGATGGACATTATCCTAGTATATGAACTTATTTACATATGTTATTGTCTAGATTAGTATTAGTCATTTTCTTTTGATAAAAAAAAAAATCCTGAATTGTAAAATAAATTGTAGAATAAATTGTAATTATTCTTAACGTTTGTTTCTATGCAATCATCTTGGATATGGAATTATTTATAATTTTAAAAATTATCTTTTTGATTAAATCATTAAACTAAAATGTAAAACTAAATTATTTTTTTACTAGTCGCAGTCTTTAAAAAAAAAAAAAAAAAAAAAAAATCGTGATTGTTAAAGGCTAATTACAGTACAATACAACCTCTATAATCCTAATTAATATATTATGATAATGAATACTGGAGATCTGCATAGGCTGAAATTTTCAAACTTGTGGTCTGACTTGGTTTGAAATTCTGGTGGAAAAAAGCAAAATTCAGACACATTTCTATTTGGGAAAAGTTGAGTGTCAGTCTTCCATTGAATTTTTTTAACAATGATTATAATATGAATATGATAACATAGTTGTGATTGATCATGTAATTTTATGATTATATATTTATTTAATTTCATTTATTCTTTCATTTCTTATTGCTTTTTTTTTTATATTTTACTTATATTTATTATTTTACTTATTTATATTTTAGTCTTGGAATAAAGAAAAGCAGCAAAGTGAAAGATAATGTAATATGAGTAATTCGTTTTATTATTTCCAAATATAATATTTTTTATATCTTTGATAGCATTATGAATATCTATATATTTGCTTTGAATCAAATTTTATTAATGCATTAGAAAAATAAGTTTTGCAAAGTAGATTTTGCCCTAATCAGATTTTCAGAGTCAAAATTTTAAATTTAACTTATTCTCTGAAAAGCCTGTTATAATTAATATAGATACATATAACTTTTTTTCCCTTTTGAAGCAACTTTGTGAAAACTAAATTTAGCAAAACAGCAATTGAAATTTTTGTTGAGATTAAAATCTTGATATTTTCTAAATTATGATTATCTTATCTAAATATAAATACATCATTGTGTTTGATGCATTGCATTATTATTATTATATTCTTTTATTAATTTTTGAATTTTGTATTTATAAGCATGTGTTTTTTTTAGTGTAATGTGTAAGCAAAGTTTATGATCATCTTGACATGCTTCCTAACTTAGGAGCCTGAAGCAGATATTTCTTTAGGGCCCCCTTTATATTTATTCATTTAAACTTAAAACCAGAAAAGGACATTGAAATAAATTCTACATTTGATTTTGGGGTCCACTTCAGCTAGGAGGCTCAGGGCAATTGCTGGCAGGCAGGTCCTTCATCTTTCTTAATAACCGCAGATATTGAAATTTTACCCTTATAGAATTTGGATAATTTATGGAACTTGGAGAGAATAAACAGCAGCGTAAGTATAATTACATGATACAGATATGTTAAGATAACATCTACCAGATTACATGACAAATTATTGTGAAGGACAATTGGCGAGAGAGATCTATAAAACTAGGCCATTTTTGGGAATTTATGTTATTCTACTTATATATGTTAACTATTAACTTCAGGCAACTGATTATTATTATTATTATTATTATTATTATTTTTTTAAATAAAATTATATAGAAGTGTTTAATTATATTATATACAAATGATACAATTTATTTGTGCAAAGTTGACATCTGATTGCAAAAAGCCCAAGCTCACATGAGTTTGTGTCTTTTTCATATAAAATCTGGGAGAAAAAAAAATTCCAAGAATTTTCATTTTTAAGAAAAAAATATTTTTATATTTAAAAAAAACTAATTTTCCAGAGAGCTTAAAATGTACCAGTAGTGGACGTCATAGTGATTTTTTTCAGAAAAGGTGAAATAAAATGCGAATTGATTAAAAATATATATTTAACTAACAAAGGGTATTTTCTGTTTCATCAATGCTTTAAAAGTATGAAAAGAAAAAAAGAATTTGTATCATAAATTAAAATCACAATAATAATAATAATCTCTGAAAATATCAAACAAGTTCAATAGCACATTGTTTTATTTAAAATGAGTCTTAGTTTGCAAAAATTTTTTTAATCATTTCCTTCTATGATAATCATATAAATGCCAAGACTAGCCTGTTTTTCTTACAGATATTTACTGGAAATCTGCATGTCATTTACAAAACGTGCAGATCTCCTTTAAACATAAAAAAAAAAAAAAAAAGAAAGAAAGAAAGAAAGAAAAAGAAAACTATATAGACTATATTGAAGCATTTCTGTCTAATTTTGAGTGAAATGATTGATATTCCATTTTACATTTCGAATTCAGGAGAATACAAAGCTGCGTCCATTATTAGATTTTTCCTTAAAAGTCAAATGAACCAGGAGTCTACAGAGTTCACCATTACTGGTCATAATATTATTTTGTGGTGCCAGTAATGGAATCTCATAAAAAGTATTACATGTTAATATAAAATCAACAATTTAGTATAACAAATGAATTATGCGTATTTGTTTTAGTCATGTAAAAGTAAAGTTACAAGAAGTGAGTAAAAATAAGCGGAGACAATACAAATAAAATTTTATTTCCTGATTCAAAACTTCAAGAAAAAACTCTGAAATAACAAAAAGGTAAAATTTTTTAGTTACACTTATTTCATTCTAAAACTGATGACTTGAAATATTTATAGTTCAAAATATCAATAGTAGAGGAGTGTAACATAACCCTGAACACTCGTCAACTTTATGCAAGAATTAGAAAACTTGTTTTCAGAGTGTAAATTTAAGTGTCCTCTACTGGTATATCTCTACTTTATATCTCTTAATGCTGTAAAATGCTTTGTAACTGATGCATGCTTTATGATTATTCTGACTTTATATGTTATGTAACATTAAAATTATTATTATTATTTTACCCTAGATTGAAAAATTATCTCTGCAGTGCTCTGGAGAAAACTGTGGTTCTGGATGTGCAGCAATTGAATAATATGTATAAATTAAAAAAGATATACACAGAATATTTTTATTGTTTAAAAAAACATGAGGCTTATTGATATTTGCTAAAAAGTTCTTGTGCAGAATATTATTTGTACAAATTGATATAACTATTTTATTATTTTAAAACAATTGTATATTTTTAAAATAAATTGTTAATTTTTTTATTTTAGAATAATTATTTAATTACAGTAATATTTTTGATTTTTTACTCTAAGCTTTTTCTCTCTCCCTCTCTTTTTTGAGGCAAATTAAGTACGATCTTAAGATCGATTCTCGACATGAAAGTGAATGAAAGCCAGTGCTATTCTCAAAAAAAAAAAAAAAAAAAAAAAAAAAAAATTCTAATTAGAAAATCTCTAGGAAACTGGTATTCTATAAACTTTTCTAGAAACTAGTACGGCTTCTTCTTAAATAATGTTTCTGCATTAAACTTAAACACTCAATTACAAAGACTTCTTTTGAAAAAATACTAAGAAACTATTAGTAACCATTTCAAGTGCTTTTCTTGTAAGTCTACTAAAATTTTGTTACTAGAAATAAGCATCGCAAAAGTAATTGAAGTGAAAACAACATAAAACAGTGAAAGAAAGTTTGGTTTGGTTGCTCTAGGTCATTTTTTACACACTAAAGCTAGTTAGACTGGGTTCTACACTTTAAGTGGATTAAGAATTACACTCATGTTCAAAAGTTAAGAAACAACCTGGTTTAGTGTTTTCTTCTTTTATGCATAATTTTTAATTAAATGAATGTATTAATGTAAAATTTGGATGCCATGTTTGTTAAAAATTCAGCAATCGAATTTTATATAGCTTTTATCATAAATAATGATTTTTTAAACTGGTATTACTTCACTTTTTCTTAAAAGTAAGCTTTGGAAAAATTAAACAATTTTAGAAAAGGTGTTAAGAAAGGATTACAAATGGGTAGATTTTAAAACGAACTTTTAGAAGAAGACTTTTTTAGAAGAAGATAGTGTAACATTTGTTGAATTTTTATCTTTGAGGCAGAAAGTCTGCCTATTTCATGTATTAACAAATGAATACAGATCCAGAAATGCTAAAAAGTACCCATTTTAACTATACCATTTTAAACATTTTAACTTTATGGAAAATGTTAAATTTAAACTATTTTAAAATTTGCATTAAAAATTATTAAAACCATATTAAAATCACCTGTGCTAGCGCTTTCAGCTGCTTGCTGCAGCCTTCATCAAGCATGCTGAATAAACAGACGGTCGGGTGATTTACCGTTGACTGTCTATAATTTCAACCATCTGTTCATTTCTGCGGGCCTGATGAAGGCTGCGGCAAACAGCTAAAAGCACTAGCACAGGTGATTTTAATATGGTTTCAATAGCTTTTAATGTAAATTTTAGATAAAAATCATTTTTTTAAAATATGATTTTAAAATAAAAATATTTTTGTTACTAATAATTAAAAATATATATTTATTTGTTTGATTGTAGCATTTCTCTCTTTTATTTTAGTTTCATTTCTTCACAATATTAAAATATAATTTTATATCTAAGATATTATTTGTTTATTTGCATATATGAATCCTCAGTTTGTTTAAGATTATTTTGAAGGGGTAAAAAGCACTGCTACATTAGTGAACTGCTAGGCAAGTGAGCTGTAAGACAGATATACCTGTTGTGTAAATGATATTTGGAACCTGAGTTGTCAGGCATTTCTGCCAGATCCCAAGAAAAATTACGCTAATCACATAGATTTAAAGCATTTTATAAATGTACTTACCTTTACACCATTTAATACTATAAAATGTTTTTATTTCTGTGATGACATTCTTTGTTTTTAATTATGGAGGAAGACGTCTACAAAAACTATCCTTATAGCTTTACATTTAAAGAAAAAACATGAAATATATTTCTTTTCTACAGCTCTGCATATTATCTAAAAATTATAGAACTATAGAAAGATGCATTTTGTTTTACTCAAAAATTGCCTTCATAGCTTTACTTACAAAAGGAATGTGTTTTTTTTTTTTTTTTTTAAGAGTCCTGTATGTTTTCTAAAAAAGGCTTAATTAGCTTTGTTTTGAAAAAAAAAAGAAAGAAAAGCAAGAGATTGCTTTTGTGTACCCCTGTATATTTTCTAAAAAACGGCAAGGCTACACAAAATTATTGCTTTTATTTATTTTATTTATTATTATTATTATTTTTATGGAACTAGAAATCTCAGCTGTAACAAAAGTTAGTTTTATAACTTTACTTCTAAAGATGAAAGTGAAATACATTATTGATATATATATACCTGTAGGTAAATTGTTATCTTGTACCAGATTGTGGGGGTGTTTTAGACATACTGATGTAACATCCTTTTACATTGTCATGATAATTAAACTGTTCGTAGGGGATTGAGTATGTGTACTTTAAAGTAGCTTTTTGACAACTAGGGATATGATTAAGTTGGCATATTCTTTTTCTGTATAATTTATTGTTTAATTATCATGGCAATATAAAAGGATGTTATATCAGTAAGTGTAAAACCCTGTAATCTGGTCGTTAAATTATACAGAAAAAGAATATGTCATAATTCTGTATATGCCATAATGCTGTATAATTTAACAACCAGATTACAGGGTTTTACACTTACTGATATAACATCCTTTTATATTGCCATGATAATTAAACAATAAATTATACAGAAAAAAAATATGCCAGCTTAATCATATCCCTAATCCATCAAAAAGCTCCTTTAAAGTACATACACTCAATCCCCTGTGATCAAGGTATTTCAATGAAAGTAAAAATTCTGCAGTAAACTAAACGTAATATACCTATAACACTCAACCCTAACATATACTAAATTATCTGTAATGATAAAAATCCCGTTTCTCCCCTCAAAACTGCAGGCATTTATAAAGTCCCATTAAATTATCATGACAATACAAAAGGATGTTACATTGGTACGTGTAAAAGAAAAATAGGCACCAGGTTAAAAGAACACATAGGTGATGTAAAATATGATAAAAGCCCCACGGCATTAACCAAAGCTTATCAAACGAAAAATATAAAGATTAATTTCAATGCAACTCTTTAAATAGTTAACTACAATAACTTAACTATGTTTTCTTCTTTAAAATTAACAAAATAATTAAAAATTACAATGCATGCAATGGCAATGAATGAAAAGCTGGCCTAGATCTTCTTTGACGCCATCTGGTAGAGGCAAGGAAATCAGGCAGTGACCAAAATTAACACTTCATTGTGTCACCGAGCACCTCAAATGACCGTTGCTAAAGATGGAGGAGATCCTTTCAAAGAAAGTTCTCCACCAACAAGGTCTAAACACGAAGTTTTAAAGTAAGGTATTTTAATTTAAGTTTTAATTAATTATGTTTCACTAAACATAATATTTTTAATGAAACATGTTTACTTTGCCACCTTCTGAATATGGGACAAACAAAAAATATGGTGAAGAAATAAACGTAGATTGAAAAGTTTTTTATATCTTTATCACTGCCTAAAATTTTACTTGCCTCTGGCCAGTAAATTATTATAATTTCCCATTTCTGACTGCGTATTCCAGAACATACATTGTTTCTGAGCCACCTTGGTGCTTCTTTCATTTGGCGAAGAAAGACTCTGCATTCATGAAATGAGAAGCGATCACAAGCAATTCTTTTTTCATCATATTAAAATACGACATGAAAATAAACAAATGAAAAAGCTTTAAATATTTTGCAATATATTTATCATTTCTGTTAGAATAATTATTTAAAAGAAGAAATTAGTTACATCATCGATTGGTATTTAAACAATATCTTAGCTTAAATTTATTACAATTATTTATGCAAGAGAGCAGAAAGGATTTGTTTCTTTTCAAAGATTTATTATTAATACGTTTTTAAATAAGTTTTTTTTTTTATATATTGTTATACCATACATCATAAATCGACAGTTTAAAAAATATGTGAATATTAATTTCTATTTAAACAGAATAAGATATATTAAGAGTTAAAAAAAAATTAAACATTCAGGTAGGATTTAATATAATTGCTAATTTTCAAAACACTGTTTTACTTAAAAAAAAAAAAAAAAAAAAAAAAAAAGATTTTAAAAATCTAAAGTACTTCTGAATTTCAGCTAAAAGAGTGCAGAAAATATTTATTTTTATTCATAGATTCATAACTAATGTTTTAAAGTTTTTATATTTTTTAAATTTCATCATGTGTCTTTATCAAAAATTTTACGGATGCTATATTTCATGAAAGAATGAACACAATTAAACTAAACTTGGTATTTAGTTGGGCTTTGAACTAAACTGGTGCTGATTACATACCATAACTATGTTTGATAAATAACTATGTTTCTTGTTATTTTCTACATCATGCAATGTAGATCATGTTGTTAAAAATAAATTAATATTCATTGCTATTTAAACAGAATAAAATAAACATATAAAAACAATTTTTTTTTAAGCCATCGGATATGCCTTTATATGGTTACTAATTCCCAAAACGTTTATTTTTATTCTATTTGCTGGAAAAGGAATAACTGCTGTGCATTTCTTGATTTAATATATATATATATATATTATATATATTGTTTAATGCACAATAAAGGAATATCTTAAAAAAAAAAAAGAAAGAAATATCAGAATTTAGAAATTTCTTTTATATTTTAAAAATATATTTAATAGAACGATAGTTAATTTTTTTATGAAAAAAGTCATTTTTAAAATTTATAATTGCTGTATAACTCTATCCTTTTTACTTTCTTATATATACAGAAAGAAATTATCAGATTTGTAAATATTTTCTACTTCTTTTGATGCATTGACCCGTTTTGAAACTTCCTGAACTTGATTTGTTAATTTTCAGGATATGTCTGTCTCTCTCCAGTTCAGTTGTACATACGTCTACAAATTTTTGTTGGTGCTCTATCTTCTGAAATAATGACATTCCACAAAACTTTGTATTTGATTTAACCTCGATAATGTAATGACACTTGGGGCGCTGCTATGCTGCAGTTTCTCAAATTTTATAGTGTATAAGTGCATAAAACTATGTATATGAAGAAGACATTATAATAAACTATGCTGATTCAATTTGAGTGCATATCAGGCAACAGACAGTGTTGTTACATTGTTGTTTTCTCTGTTTGTGTGAAGGCTCAGCTTCTGTAGCATATAAGTGCACAAACTTGATATGCGAAATGGCCATAATGGAAAACTAATCAGAATAAATTTGGATACATATTAACCGACAGATGACTGATGTGCTGAAATTTTCTTGTTTATGATAAGTCTATATCTAAGCTTCTATGAAGCTTAAATGCATCAAACTTTATATGTGATATTACGAAAAATTATGTTTATTTAATTTGAACACATATTAGCCGAGAGGTGGCTCTGTTATGCTGCAACTTATAAAAAATTGTATTGTAAATTAGTAATTTTAACAGTAATACACACACAGATATATATATATATATAGAGAGAGAGAAAGTGAGAGAGAGAGAAAGCATCCAACTTGTTACCAGAATGCTTCCATATATGTTTAGTATCAGAATATAAGTTGTTTAAAATCTGTTACTTGAAATTTTAAATATAAAAAAAAAAAGCATAACTAAGTTTAAAATATTTAGTATATACACAAATATTTTTTAAGAAGAATTTTGAAAATGTTTTTCATATTAAAACAATAATAATAACACTTAAATAATTACTGGTTGAATGAAGAATATATATTTGACTAAGCAGAAAAAATGAAAGTTTGAATGTACTTAAGCATACGTAGATGTTAATTTTATATGTACTATGTGGATAAATAAAGAACATTTTTTCCCCATTTATTTTAATTTCTAAAGAATCGTCATCAGTTTTAACAATGATACATCTGTCTGGCAAATCAACGTCTTTGAAAACCCTCTTGCTCCTAGTTACATTTG
Source organism: Salticus scenicus (assembly GCA_963930645.1). Classification (NCBI taxonomy): domain Eukaryota; kingdom Metazoa; phylum Arthropoda; class Arachnida; order Araneae; family Salticidae; genus Salticus; species Salticus scenicus. Next base: position 289,312,821 of record OZ005649.1, read on the forward strand.
GATTAACTATTTTTTGTGCATTTTCTGACCAGTGTCACGTGATTTTCTGTTTTTTTTTTTTTTTTTTTTTTTTTTTGCAAATGCATTTGTGCTTTTTTTTTCTGCATACATGACAATTCCTCCCCCCCCCCTCTTTTTTTATTTTTTTATTTTATTTCCAAATGAAAAATTAAGCTCAGTGCTCCTATACCTGTATCTACATTTTACTTTCCGAACACTATAGTGAGGAAAGTATTGTAATCAGGTCAAAAATCCGAATTTGAGATTTTGATGTTTTGTATACGTTTCAAGGTCCCCGGAGTCCATTTTCACTATTTTTACGATGATATATGTATGTGTGTCGTGTGTGTGTATGTGTGTGATTGAACATGCTAGCGTCTAAACGCTTTGCTTGAATAAGCTGAAAGTTGGTACCTATATTGTAAGTCACAATAGTACGAACCCTATTGCTTTTGGTGAATCTAGCACTTACAGATATTTACAGGGACACCAGTAAAAATTCTGTATCATTATGGAGTATGGGGCCAAATTTTTAAAAGTGCGATAGCGTCTAAACGCTTTATTAATCTGAGTAAACAATTTGTACACATGTTATAGGTCACAGTTGCACGAACTGTATAGATTTTTCTGAATTTAGCACTTACAGTTTTTTTACAGGGGCACAAAGAAAAATTCTTTATCATTATGGCCCATGGGGTCAAATTCTTAAAGTGTGATAGCTTCTAAACGCCTTATTAATCTGAGCAAAAAAATTGTACACATGTTATAGGCCACAGTTGCACCAACTGTATAGATTTTGGTGAATTTAGCACTTACAGTTTTTTTACAGGGACACAAAGAAAAATTCTTTATCATTATGGCCTATGGGACCAAATTTTTGAAAGTGCGATAGCATCTAAACGCCTTATTCAGTTGAGCTGAAAATTTATACGAATATTATAAATCACTGTTGCACTAACTATAAGCATTTTGGTGAATCTAGCATTTATATTTTTTTACAGGGACACGACGAAAAATTCTTTATCATTATGTTCTATGGGCTGAAAGTTCAGTAGCGTTAAATAAAACATCGTATAATATATGGAGAAAAATACTCAAACACTCTATTATGGTTTTCTCTCTTTTGTTTGTTTAACAATTCCTCTTTCTTTACTTTATCTACAAAACTGTTAATTACTCAATGTTCGGAAAGTCGAGTGGAGTCACTCCAGATTTTTTCACCTAATGAAATGTTATTATTTTGACCTGAAATAATTATTGTAAGTTTTCGTGATTTATGGTTTTTACTTACAAGTTTTTTATTTACTAAAACTAAAAATGCTTTTTGAGGAAATTCTACTTGACTAATGTTTTGCAGTGTATCTGAATATTGTTTGTGGCCCCTTTAAAACAGTCGGTAGTTTAATTATATCCTATTAATAGGAAACACGTCTTATATGCATCTAGATCAGCAGCTCTCAAACTTTTTGATGTTGGGGGTATTTAAAGTTGTACAAATATAAGTGTACGTGAATTATACAGGGTGTCCTCCCTAAAAGATGGAAATGTGATTTAATTACAGTACTTTGCAAAATAAAAAAAAAAAATAATAATTTCGAGCCCTGTTACCATTTCTGCAGATTCCTTTGTAAAATGACCTCCTGAATACAAATATGACCCCCCAATTTGCAAAATCACCCACTGCTTTCTTGGGACACCACTCCCTCCCCCCAATATTTTTCACTGTTCGTTAATTTTATGCCCATGAGTTCGATTTGGAGAGTGAAAAAGGATTATTTGAATATTTGAAAACAAAAAATATAATGTATAATAAATATTAATAATAATGGATTAAAAAAATGTAATAAATGAATTTTATAATTTCAGTGGCCAATTATTTCGTGAAAAGAATGACTGTACAGTCCGTTAAGAAATTATAAGACCACTTTAATTTTGTAAATTATAAGAAAAATAAATATTTTAATCCTAATTTAAATACATAAAATAACATATTGCTCTATATTTTTTTATAATTAGTTTGCAATAACTTGGTATAATGCAATAAATGTTTAATTAAAATATATATTAGCAATAAGTGAAAAATAACCTGTTAAGAAAATATAAGACCACTTGTCAAAAAAACAAAATTGTATAAAAAATTAATATGATATTGGTCTTCCATTTTTCCTGATGACTTCAAACACTCTGTTTTTCATTGAAGTAACCAGGTGATTAAGTTCAGTTATAGAAATATTGAACCATTCTTTTACAATGGCTATTTCCAGTTCATTGGCAGATGAAAATTGTTTATTATTAGCATAAATTTTGCGAGATTATATACCCCATAGGTTTTCCATGATGTTCATGTCTGGACGTCGACTTGGCCATGGCAAAACATTAATTTTTTCTTTTTTAAACTACTCCTGTGTGGATTTAGATGTATGACAAGCAGCATTGTCCTTTTGAAACATCCAGTTAGCACCACCTAATAAAGGTCCAAATGGTATCATATGATCATATAGCATAGACTGATATTGTGAAGAGTTCATATGACCCGAAATCCGCTGTGAATCACACAACCCCTCATAACTGAAAGCTCCCCAAATTATTACTCATCCTCCACCCATTTGTCGACTGAAGCATTCTTTTGGTTCCTTCCTCAAGTCATGCCAAAAGTGTTTGGAACCATCGGGACCATCAAGGTTAAATCTCTTTTCATCAGAAAATATAATTTGTTTCCACTCATCATTCCATGACATGACATTTTTAGCCCATTTTAATATTTCTTCTCGGTGGCATTTCAATAACTTTGGTTTTTTCTTCAATTTCATAAATTTCGTATTAATATTTAAGTTGAGACTCTTCCAGACTGTTACATGTGAAGTTTTCTTGCTGAAATGTTTCGAAATTTCACGAGTTGAAATACCTTTTTTAGTTGACAGTCGAAAAATTTGTCTATTATCACGTGCTGTCAAAATATTTTTCTACCAGATCGTTTTATTTTGTTTGAATAATCTTTTCTAATTATGGCATTATGAATGGCAGTTTTAGAACGATTCATTAACCTCGCAATATCTCTTTTAGATTTATCAGAACCTTTATAAAATAAAACTTTTCTCACTTCGCACTCCGATAATTCTTTACCTCGAGGCATCGTCAAATTAATCGTAGATAACACATTCAAAAGAGATGCTTTTGCTTCTTAGGTAATGCTTTTACGAAATACTGACGCATGCGCTTTATATTGAGTTTGACGTCATGTATAATACGCTAATTTTCTCAAGTGGTCTTATAATTTCTTAACAGTCACAGTCTTTAATTTTTAGAAAAATGAATAAGTTTTAATAAATTTAATTTAATTTTAAAAGTTGGAATTAGTATAGGATGCGTTTTCTTATCAATTTTAAATACGCAACTAAAAATTTGCATCTTCAGAAATGCACCAATACACTTGTGGTCTTATAATTTCTTAACGCACTGTATACAAATCACTAATGAAAATTTTAGATCAAAAACACAATAACATGTGTAAAAAAAAAAAAAAAAAACATTAAATGCACTTCAATAAAGTCTTAATAAACAGAAATAAACAATCTCACTTTGTCAGTTGTGAGACACGTAAGGCCCTTGATTTCTTTTTAAGTAGTTTTTCTATTGGGACACATAATTAAAAAATTGCATAAATAGTTGTATAGCATGTCACCGATTGAGTGATTACATTTAAATTTATATGCAATTCTGTGTAGTAGTTCCTGAAATATAGCTTTTCCTGAAATTGCAGAAATCACTGTATAGCAGTACCACCTCTTGAGAGATTGGCACCAAAAGTTGGTAGACACTAATTGTCTATAGGCATCAACATACAAATTTATGTGCAATAGTTCCTGAGATATAATCACCACAAAATTCTTGTCACACAGACAGGCATTTTCTAAAAATGGTCAAATCATGTTCTGAACCACTCAAAACGTGCAAATCCATCGAAAACTGGAAGTCGAAAATTTTTACGAATCCAGTACTTTCTTCTATTGAATATTGAAGAAAATAAAAATTGTGCATACAGACAGATATATAGTTCCCTTACAAAATTTATTCAATTTGGCATTGGTTTAAGCAATTTTCTTAAGAGGATACTGTCATCACTCGAAGCTAAAGCAAGTGATATTTTATAGGGAATTTTGTTCCATTATAATCATTAATTAATACATATTTTTAAATTTTGTTTTTGCATACAGAAAATTCATAACTGTTAAATTCTTTATAATTTTCTGAAAATTTCTCTTTTTAATTTTTAATGTTTCATTTTGAAGCTGTAATATACAAAAATTCACTTAAAAAATTTCATTTCCTGAAAATTCTCATTTTACAGCTTCAAAATATAATAATAAAATAAAATTTTAGAAAATGATAAATAATTTAACAGTTGTGAATTTTCTGAATGGGAAAACAGAATTTTAAAATGTGCATTAATTAATCAATTCTAATGGGACAAAATTTCCTACAGAATAACATTAACTTTGACTTCCAGCAACAATAAATAAATATTCCCTTTAAGCTAATTAATAAATAAAACACTTTAAAACACATATATAAGTTTTAAAAACATGTATTTAATTAAAAGAAGCCTATTTCAAAGCTTTTTACCCTGAAAATCAGGGCATCATCAGGAAGTCTACATGGTTTTACACAATGTGCAATCCGTGGTTACAATTATATATATTACTAGCTGACCCGTCCGGCTTCGCACGAATGAACAAATTTTAGTTAAAGATGGACTGACATGTAACAAATCAAGAAAGATATCAGTTTATATGTTATAGTCAGTCAATATTATTAACTGAAAAGTCAAAATATAATTTTACAATTTTTTTTCTTTAAATTAGTTCTTAAATGTTGGCAATTTTTACCTAATGTTATTTATTTATTTATTTCATAAAAAGAAACATTTCTTTACTCATGAATAAAAAATATTGAAAAATAAACCTATGACATGAAAATGTTTTTGATAAAATTGACGTCACAATAGCTTTAATTATTATTTATTTTTTCATTTCGCAAATATATTTAATTTTTTCCATAATTGATTATTATTTTAATAATGTATATTAAAGGAGAAATCAATAATATGAAACAATATTCGTACAATATATACTATTACAGAATCTGGTGTGAAACAACCACACGACTTCCATTACCCACTATTACACGTAATATATACAATTTTTTGGAGATATTACTTGCATTTTTTGAGATTTTCGAGTAAGAGAAACTTGATACACGTATAAAGACACATACAACAGAGTTTGCATAGCGAGTTAAAAAATAAGGGGAAAAAAATAGATAGTTATTTTTTTAAACACGAATTTCCGAGATCTAAAACTGAACTACCTAATCAGGATGACCGTTAATATTCCTGTAATAAGCACGTAATACTTGAGAAAGGTTATCTAAATTGGATTAAAGAAAAAATTTTCAAGAATACGTTAGAGCCGTTTTTGAGATACCAACTTTTACCAAAACTTAACATACTCAATTATTGACCTAAAAACAATAATTACATACAAAAGGATATTTAATAGGAAGTTAACATGGCGAGTTTGAAAAAAATCCGTACAGGCGTTTTTAAAGGAACGCACTTGCGAAGTCTGAAATTGAGCTGTTTATAGAGGACGCCTATCAATTTTCCTGAACTAAGCAACTTTTCAATCGAAAGGGCATCTAATATATTATTTATATAGCAACTTTGAAGAAAATCATTAGAGGTGTTTTTGAATATGGGCTTAGGGTCCCATTTCTGGTTTTCGATGACCCAATTCCGGTTTTTCAATTTTCACGAAAATTTGGAAAATTTATCTGTACACCAGACCTGAATCACTTGTGAAGTTTAGTAGTTCTATTTTTATTAGTTTTGGAGATATGACAGCCAGAAGATTACACACACACGTGCACATATACACACACACTGACCAATTGCCAAAACCTATACAATACTTCCACTACCTACGGTAGTAGGGTAATTGAAGTAAACACATACATCTCGTATTTACTACGATAATATACAGATTTTCGTATTACGTTTTCGATCGCCAAATACAAAAATCGCCAATGACGATAGATATCAAATCTATGCTTTGTTTTCAATTAAAATATTGAAAATTTTAATTAAAAATTTATTTTACCAAAATTTATTATAGCTTCTAGCACTTAGAGAGAGACAGTGTAACTTTTCATTATTGAAAGAAAAAAAAAAAAAAAAAAAAAAAAAAAAGCAATCGGCTTTTTAGTTCTAGCGATCGTTCTCTACATATGCATATAAACCTTTCTTTTTTTTTATATTAGTATAGCTATAGAGCATAGGTATATTAAATAGGTTTCCAGTCAACATAATGTAACTCAAATAATTAAATGCTATTTACATTTCAGTAATGGATGTATGCGCTATGTATATTGAGCTACTTGCCATAACTGTTAGTTGCTAAAAATAGTCGCCAAATAAATTTAAACATCTCAATACGCAAGCGAAGTATGACATCACTGACCGCCCGTGGATGCAAGAAAAAGATTTTCCATGTTAATCGCTCATTGGATTTTTTTTTTTTTTTTTTTTTTTTTTTTTTTTAATTAAAATTCTAGAAGAATTATTTTCCGATTTTAATCCTCATATTTGGGTATAGATATGTATTAGTTATTGTATGCATGCGTTAGATTGAGTTATTTTGCTGTCAAATTGACAAAATTTTAATTTTAAATTTCAAAACTGTCACCCTTGGCGTTTTTTGTGTTTGGCGATCAAAAACGTAATACGAAAATATACATGCCAGATGTATATTTTCGTAATATGTATTGTACGAAATATTGTTTCATATTATTCGTTACACTCTTAATGTAAGTTTTTAAAATAACCATGATTTTTGAAAGGAATTAAATTATATTCGCCAGATAATTTGGCGATATTTTTTTTTTTCTGCCAAGGATGACGGATATCAAATCTATTCCACTGCAACATATTAGTATATTATATCAGATACTTTATTTAGACATTTGAAAACAAATTTGACTTCAAATTATGATAGAATATTTATCCTTTCCCTTTTAATTAGTTTATTAGTTGGTTGTTTATTGTGTAAATATAATCCTTTGAAATGAAATGTTTATGTTTTCAATCGAATATGGAAATTTGCCATTTTTTTTTCTAGAGTTTTGAAATTTAAAATTCCAATTTTATCAATTTTACAACAAAAACAATTTAATCTAACGGATGCACATGATAACTAATACATATCTATATCCAAATATGGGGATTAAAATGGGGAAATAATTTTCCTCCATCTTTATTATTTTTTTACAAAAAATCCAGTTCACTTTTTATATTATTGTTCGCGTGAAAATATATTTTATTATATGTCTAAAAATAAATTAATTCGTAAATCTTTTTGGCAACAATTATAAATTAAAATAAATAATATTATAAAATAGAATTTCTTATTTTATTTTATTTATTTATGTATTTTTAAATTCCAATTTCGTTTACACACATCAGTTTAAACCACGGAGTAATAAAGACTCCGTGGTTTAAACATTGATGCTTAGATATTATATCATATCATATCAAATTAAATTATTAGAAAAATAAACACTTTTAATTCTATAATGACGTCAGATTTAACGTGTAAGTTTAACAATTAAAAAAGCTTTATACGAATTTCAATTTAATGCACGTGCAAATATATTTCTTTTCTTTTCACGTCAAGATATTTTAAAAACGAAATGAATATGTAAATGTTTCTTTTATGTTGGCAGCAGCTAATTTTTTTAATATTTCATTATTTCCATTTCTATTACGGCTTCTATGGGGATTTTAATTAAAATGCTCAGATTTTAAACTAAAATTTATTTTATCAAAATTAAATATAGCCTATAACAATATGGCATACTGTAGCTTTCGGTCAGTGAAAGAAGTTTTTAAATCGGTTCAGTAGTTTCAGAGATTACCCTCCACAAACAAACAATTTTTTGCGCTTTATATAATGATATAGATAAATTAGGTTAAAGCTACAGTTACATCGCTACTTTAATACAAAAAATTTTTACTTCATTAGTTGGGAGCCATTCTACATTAACACTGAGGTAACACTTGATTACTGCAACTTGCGTAGGAAAAGTCAGTTTTGGATGGTTATTGGAAAGGCTGGTGTGGTGGTAACATCAAGGTGAAAAAACTTGTCGAGCAGTGGTAGTGAATGGAAGTCATTCTTCTGGAGGAGTCAATGGATGGGACACTGGACTGGCGTTAACAACTGTTGGAAGAAACTTGTACGAGGACTTTTAGTGGAAATGAATCAAACCTTGAAGAACACTGTGGATGGGAACATGGAATCTGGAGTAGCGGTAACTATCGTTGGAGAAGGATGCAGCATCGTCTATAGAAACTTAAATGAAACTTGAAATTGTTGAGGTTACATATTCTTCTAGAAAAATATAAATGCAAGTTAAATATCTGGGTGTATAATATAATTCCAAATTTTCGGTACGAAAGCTGAATCTTTAGAATTAAAAACATTATAACATTTTACAATATTTACAGCTTCTGAAATTAAGAGTTCAGATATATTTTGTGGAGTTGAAATTATTTTTGCTTGATCCCATAAGGGTATAGCGCCGAAGTTATTGTAAATGAAATTAACAAGTACAGAACTTCTTTCTTTCTTTTACATTTCTGATATGTTCCTGGATTCTTCTATTAAGAGTTCTTTTAGTTTGCCCAATATAGAGAAAAATTTCATTATTCAATTTTATCGGAATTTTATAAACCTCTCCAGTGGGTCTAGTATAGTCACGGTCATTTACACTTAGGTGTTTAACAGTTAAAGGTGAACTATAAGGAATTACAATGTTAAATTTTCAAAAATATAATGTTTAAAATTATCGAAATCTTTACTATAAACAAGGCTATTAGTGAATTTAATTTTAGGGGTTGATGTAGAAGAGTTATTAGTTTGAGGAAAAGAGAGTTTATTTTTTATTTTATTAAAATTTCAATTATAGTTTTTTTTTTTTTTTTTTTTTTTTTTTTTTTGTATCCAGCGTCCCTACCAATTTTGATAATTTTGTTTAATTGTCGATTTTCACTAAATTGAAAGGAAGTATAATTAATGGCACGGAATATGTAAGAATTAAAAAAAGATTTTTTATACTTATTTGGATGAGCAGAAGAGGCAGGTATAGGGAGGGGGACAAAGGAATTTTTATAGCAGACGTCAAACTAAATAACTGAATTATTTTTGCTCCGATGTATAGGTATAGAGAGGTCTAAAAATGTCAGAGTTTCATTAATTTCACATTCGTAGGTAAATTTAATGGAAGGAAATTGTTTATTAAAAACATCAATAAAATTAAGGAGGGAGTTTTTTGTATATGGCCAGGATATAAAAATATCGTCAACATACCGTAGATAAGAACAGGATTCGACAAGGATTTATTTAACAAAACTGTATTAAGTGTACTTTTTTTACATAGGAATTTTCGCTAGTGTTCGGAGACTTTTGTTACCGACAATATTTGGGTTAAAAAAGTTAAATTAATAATAATAATAATAATAAAAAAATACTTGCGATCAGTTAATAGCGATTTAATTTTTTTTAAATTTCTTACCCATTCTAATTTCTCTTTTTTTTTTTAAATTTTTCTGTAGGGAGTGTTTTTTTTTTCTTTTCATTTTTTCTTTAGCTTTAAAGCCATTTTCATTTAATTGACGCTGTACTTTTTTGGAGGGAAATTGCAATAATTTTTCTTTCTTGCATTCCCCGCACAAGTTTTTCCCAATCTGAGAGCTCATAGCAAATCATTCTTTTAAATAGAACTTTTTTATTAGGTAATCTTCTCTTTTAGATGTACCATGAAATTTTCTGTAGCTGTGCTACTAGCCTAAAGTTTTAAATCTTCTCAAAGAAGACTTAATAAAAGAATTCTCGTTTCAGTCCCTTTTTACCACTAAAAATCTACTGATTTTGCCTGCCATAATTGAAAATTACCTGAAATTTAAACTTTTTTAAAAGCTGCTTCCACTGACTGAAGATTTGGCAATAGTTTCCAAAATGATGAAAAAAGAAAAAAGAATTTGAATTGAATCAAAAATACCTTTTCTTGTTCGTTTACCTCGAAGCTTTTCAACCCGGTGCCGGGGTCATCATCAGGTGGTGGAATTGCTGTGTGTTTCGTTCTCAACTGCTGTCCCTTTTTACTTATATTCAGTATCTGACGCCATCGGCTGTCTATGTAGATTTTGATTGGGCTCCACGTCATTACAGCTGTTAGAATTCGTTAGCTTCGCACATCCCGGCATAATCATGTTTATGGTAGTTTGCCAATTCCTTAACACTATATTGAAATCTATGTTAATGTTAGAATTTTTGTTAGATTTTGTTAATGCTGTGTGCTGCCGATAATCGGAATGACTAAGAGTAAGAGACAGTAAACAACAGAATTAAGAAACATAAGAATGATATTAAACAACGAAAAATAACCAAAGCAGTAACAAAAACTAACCAAAAATCTAACATTAACATACCCTTTTTAATTTCCAGCATACGCTGATGGTTCTTGTTCTGAATTACCCCTTGTTTGTAATTACTCTAACTGGTCCTCACACAAAAATATGTTTATAAATCTAAGAGTTAGATATACATAAGTTAATTGTATAAATCGGGTAATTCAAAAATCACAGAATATATATATATATATATATATATGCAATGAAACCTCCTGTAAGGGACTCCTCTGTTTAAAGTACAGTTTGTCTGGTTCCAATCTCTTTGAATAGGAACCTTAATATGTTTACTTCTGGCTAAGAGACACTCTAATTAAGGGACACTCAGAAATTCCAAAATATAAGTTTTGAGACTTGGCGATAATTTTCGGACAAGTGAAAAAAGGTTTTGTGATAAAGGAAACAAAAAAGAATGAAATTTATTATGCCTTCTATTTTGAAGAATAGTTTTCAATGTAGAAAAGGGAACAATACAGGAAAAAACAGCCAGGGCATTATCTGAAACTTTACATTGGCATTCCACTGGGAAACACATGTGTTACGTGCTCAAAAAATTCTCTTTGTCGAAAGGCAACATGAGCTCAAAAGATAATTCTCTTTCCGAATGGCAGCATGAGCTCAAAAGATATTTCTCTTTGCCAAATGGCAACGGAGAGAAGTCATAGCCCTATTATAAGAGTGGACAGCACGGAGTAATAGGCAGGAGAAGAAGGTAACGCCGAAATTTTGTGATGTTGTCTTATAATGTTTATAGATGCGCCAGCGTGCAATACTTCCTTCTCTCCAGCTTCCGCAATGTTATTCAATGGGGAAATGTGTCGTTTTAATTATTTTTTTAAAATAATATCAAGCTGAAAAAAGTTCGATTGAAAGCAAATTTCATTAAATAGAGTATTCTAACCAACATGTTTTTTTTAAGAGCCATTTTATACTAATTTTACTTTGAAAGAGAGCTTTTAAAAAATGACGATCCTTATGAACCGAAGCTAGCTAAAACAGACAATTGGGAGGAAGGAGAATGAATGAAATTTTGTAAAGAAAAAAAAATAAACTTATTTTAGGTGCAGAAAACACGAACTCTGACATTATTTCTCTCCTGGGGCTTTTTTTTTTTTTTTTCTTATCACTATCATAGCCTGTTTTACAACTAGGAACGAAGCATTTATTTGAAACATCTGAATTATACAGTTTTAAGAACTTACAAAAAAATTAATTGCTTAAAATAAAAAATTTTAAATGTACTCCAGCAAAATTCTATTGAAAACAACGCTATATCCGCGCCGAGGTAGGGAGTAATGACAAGTGGCGCCCTCAATATTTACCAAAAATTTACATCACAGTTTCGTAGCTTTCTCCCATTGGACCTTCAACTCCTATTAATATTACTCCGTGGTGGACAGACTATTATTAAGGTAATATAAGTAAAGGTGGCAAAGATTAAACACGTGACTACTGGAAAAAGGTTACCTTTTTTGGCATTTATCGCGTTATTGTCGATTTTTTTTATTCTAAATATAAATATTATTATTATTATTATTAAAAGATACAGCAAGCAAAACTTGTGTAAAACGCTACAGCTGCTGAAATTAATTTTTACATTGTTATTAACACTTTTCAACAATGTTCAAATGTGTTTATGTCTTCGGTTTATATATCCGCGATTGTAATGAAATGCTCGCCTTCAGGTGGGCTAAGGGGAAATTACAATAAACATGCTTTTATTCGAATTCCATCAAGCCGCCATTGCTAGCCGATGTTTAGTTTCACATATATTTATTGAATAAAAATGAATAAATCCGGTAAAAAAGATAACACATACTGTTGTGTGCTCCAGTGTAACTCCAAAGGACCAAGAAATCCAGAATTAAGCTTCCATTTATTTCCAAATGACAAATTTAAAATTTCAGTTGCTTCGGCTAATAGAAGTAAATAATTAATCAGATGATTTGAAACTAATATTTGTTCAACTTCAGTTAAAAATCTACTTCCGATCGAACTTTGAATAAACTGAAATATTTTTTTCCAAAAGCAATCAATTTTCCTTGATGTAATGGCGGAGAAATTATAGTACGAATATTAAGTAGAATAACAAAAAGAACAAAAATAGATACACGTGGCTGTAATATTTACTAACAACAAGAGCTGAAAAAGCGCCATCTATCGATCATTACAAACGCGGATACTCGCTTTAACTCCCAAAAATAATCATTGACATCTTTGAAATTATTTTAGGTATAATATATTTAAACTAATTCAATTTAGAGAATTAAGTATCACAATTATAAGCATTTTATAAAAATAATTAATTAAAAAGTACGAAATAATAAGATATAAAAAAGAATCTTACCTGTGAAATAAAATCCTTCTAGGGCTTATAGAGTACATCTAATCACTATTTCTTGCTATAAAATTCTTTTTAGATTCAAAACAATTTAACTTTTCAAGTGAAATAAAGATTTTAAAAAGTTCTTTCAAAGAAAAAGGAAAGATATCGTCTGCGTAAGAGAAAGCAGAGTTTAGAGCATGGCGAAAAAATTTCAATGTTGGCCAGTTTGCCTTCCTGTAGTTCATGTAGTCACGTGACTTTTTATGAGTGATCTTTGCCGCTGAAAAAGATTGCCATTGTCCAGTCCACTTTTATAATAGGTCTATGGGAAAAGCGCGACTGATGCACTAGAATGTAAGCAGTCAGTTGATGTTGTATGCTGGTGAACATGCCTGTTACTTTAAGTGAAAAAAGAGTCTAGCTTCGTTAATTTCTATGCTAATTTTAATATGAAGCCAAAGACATCTATAACGCAGATGAAACTGGATTGTTCTATAGAGTTTTGCCTAACAAAACTTTGTGTTTTAAAAGAGAAAAGTGTTCCGGTGGTAAAAGCTCCAAAGAACGCCTGACTGTGTTACTTTGTTCTTGTTGTAACATAGAAGGGGACTTCGAGCAGCCACTTGTGATTGAGAGGGCCCAGAAACCTAGCTAAAAACATTAACTAAAAAGATTTACCAGTACATTGGTATTCCAATAAAAAGTCATGGATGACCCAAGAGACATTATGTCAGAATGGTTGATTGCTTTAGATGAAAGAATGCAAAAAAAAAAAAAAAAAAAATTGCTTTTTCTTGACAATGTATCATCCCATCCAACAGATTTAAAACTTAAATCTATGAAATTAGTGTTCTTCCCACCAAATGCAACTTCATTGCTGCAACCTTTAGATCAAGGAATAATCTGGAGCTTCAAGATACAATACAGAAAATTATTTTTGCAACATCTAATTTCACTAACAACATCTGAAACCAGTGATAAACTTGTAACATGTATCAGTGTTTTGAATGCAATCCAATGGATCACTATGACTGTTAAATTTGTATCCTAAAGTTGTGTTACGAACTGCTTTAAAAAAGCAGGTTTTGAAACACAGGATTTAACCATGTTTGATGAAAGTATTGAAAAAAAAGAATCCGCGTTTGTAATGATCGATAGATGGCGCTTTCTGAACTGCAGTTGTTAGTAAATATAATAGCCACGTGTATTTATTATTGTTCTTTCTCCGCCCTTACATCATGGAAAATCGATTGCATAATATGATGATATGCAGTGGTATGATAATTTCACCTTAGCCCACCAGAGGGCGAGCATTTCATTACAATCGCGGATTGTCTGAACTTGCCAAAATAAGTTGTCCAAATGCAAAAGTAAAAGAATATTTGGCCATTGAGGAAATTTGTGCATTGATGAGACAAACGAAGATATTAAGGTGTTATCAGACGGAAGACGATATATTCTAAAATATAAGCTATTGCCGCTCAAAAGCGATCAAACGACTTCATTAAACGAAAGAACGAAATCCAGAAATGTAAACAACGGACCCAACATTTGGCTATTATTCTCCCCCAAGGATGTTTAAAAGGGAAAAGAATAGAGGGTGTTCTGTAATCGCGATCCTCTGATTGGAGGATTTCGTTCTAAAGACTACTGTATGGGCTTTAAACAGTCGAAAATGCGTGATTGACGAACATACGTTCGGCAATTTGTATCAAACGGCAAATTTGGATCTCTTCCCGCATGAAAAACCTGTTTATGAGGTATTTTGTGCTAAAGACTATCGTATGGTTCTTCGTTTGATAGCGGCTTTAGAGCTTTAGTTTTGCTTGTAGATCATGAAAGCATTGGAAAAAAATGCTTAGAGGATCCTGAGAGAAGTGAAGAAGAAGATATATAGGAGGAAAAGTGTGATCTCAAAAGCTATAAAGATGCTTTAAAATATACTTCACAACTAAAACAATACATGCTAAATAATGGTGATGATGAAGGTTTTAAAATTATAAGTGAGTTTAATATCCATTTGGAAAAAAATGCTTGTAAAGCACATACTTGTAAATAAACCCGTGTTACAGATTATTTTAAGTAAATTTCTGTAAGTACAAAAACTTTTTCACTTTTCCTTTCATAATTTTAATTATTACATTAATTGAGAATTTATTTGTTATGAATAAAAATTTTAAAAACTGATTATAAAATGGGTACTATGTTAAACCGCATTCTGAGTTTTTAAAATTTGGTGTGTTATCTGTATTTCTATTTAAAACAATATTTTTAAGGACAGCTTTACTTATATACTAATATATACCATGTATACTAATTTATACCTCTGAAGAAGAGGCACAACTATTCAAGGGACAAAATGTCCGGTCCCTTGGGTGTCTCTTATTTGGAGGTATATATATATATATATATATATATATATATATATATATATAACACGATGCGGTTTTCACTGAAATGTGTATAAAAGCATGGAATTTTTTTAAGAAACAAAAGATTTATTGCCGAGTTAGTTTAAGTTTTATCCATCAGGTGGCCTTTTAATTGTAAAATTGATTTTTAACAATGACATAGTACATTGAACAACGAATCTAAGACTATTAAATGTCTAATGTGACTGCCATCATATCTGAGAATGGCTGTCATATCATATGCAACACGCCAAAGACAGATTAATTAGTATTCGCAATATGGTGTATATAGACAGATCTTTTTAAAATATGAGAACACAATGCAGAGTAGAGACCCTATATTAGGAATATAGATTATATTTCGAATACAGAAGTGAATACAGCGCCACTTTTTGGTGAAAATTGTAACTAATATATATATATATATATATATATATATATATGTAAGTCCATACTTTTCTTAGCATTTCAGTGAAAACTGATGCTATGCGGTCAATATCTTTTGAAAAATATGCATTTTTTATTTTTTTCTGGGACTTTTAGATCACCTAGTAAATCAACTATTCTATATTTTGCTACAATATTTTTAATTTTCCTATTAATTTATCTTAAAGATTTATCTGAGATATTAGAATAATGAAAAATTTTATAGTAATTTTGAGGCTTTTGCAGATCAAAGTTTGAGAATTATTGAATATTATCAGTAAACTGCAATTTTACTGGTAAGACTAACTAATGCATGAATTTCGATACAGATTTATTGTGCCAAGGTGTTTGTCTAGATGTCTTCATATATGATTTCATTTTATTAGGAACAGTAGATAATGACATTTGACGTGAAAAGGATTTGTTTTGCCGTCCAGTTTCAATTAATCTTGTTAAACGATAATACACAAGCATGTGTAGTAAAACGTTAATGTTAATGCATAAGTAGGTAAGTATTTCCTGAAACTATTTTTTCTGCCAACATGGATAAAAATAGATGTCATCCGTAACATAATGTACAAATTACACTGTGCTGAAAAAAAAAAAAAAAAAAAAAATCGAACCTTGATACCATTTTTGCTGATTCTTGTGTAAAATGACCTCCTGAATCTGAATATGACTACCATTTTGCCCAGTCACCCATCGTTTTCTCGGGACACCACCACTTCCCCAATTTTTATCTCTGTTCGGTAATTTTGTGGCCATGAATTTGATTTGGAGAATGAAAATGAATTAATTTAACACTAAATATATATATATATATATATATATATAATGTTTAATAAATAACATTATATACATAATTTCAGGGGCAAATTTCCTCCCCCCCCCCCTAAATTTTCCCCTTGCCGCAAATGCTCATGTTTTAGAATTTTCCAACTCTGTAGCACCTCAGAAGATATTTAACAGCTAAAATAATCCTCCCCCCCTCCTAAAAATCGAATTTATAGCCATAAAATTACCCAAAAGGGATAAAAATAGTTGGCCGTCCCCCCAAAAAAATGGTGGGTGATAGGGCAAAAATGGCGTCATATTCGGATTCAGGAAGTCATTTTACATAAAAATTTGCAAAAATGGTGGTGTGGGCAATTTTCATGCAGAGAAGTTTTATCGCTTTATACATATCATTATTGCTTTCTTCTAATATTCAATAGAAGAAAGTATTGTATTCATAAAAAATTTCAACTTCCGGATTTCGAAGATTTTACACGTTCTGAGAAATCCAGAACACAATTTGACCATTTTTAGTTCTACATCATACTATAGACATGGGGAACTTAGGTAATCGTGAAAATTTCCGACCTCAGTTTTCTGACTCTTTAGCACGTTTCGAGGTGTGAAGAATCTGAAAATCATAAAACTGATATAGTGTCCGTCTGTAGGATATTAGTGTGTTATTACGTACAAAACTTAGAATAAACACCACAAAATGCAATAAACTTTGAGAGATTATTGCATTTTATGGTGTTTATTCAAAGTTTTGTACGTAATACTTGAAAACGCCAGTTCTGTGGTGCTTTCTTATTTTTTTTATTAGTATGTTACTTCGTTAATTTTAAAATATGACACTGGCATGGCAAAAATACTATTTGTTTTCAGTATTCTAATTTGAAAATTTTGCAAGTTATTGGAAATTTATGTTTCTTTTTTTAACATGGAAGAATAGGACAAAATTTCGCATAAATATTCATTAAAATGAATTGTTTTACTGTAAAGATTGATAAGATATCTGATCAGATTTTTTATTGATAAGATATCAGATCAGCTTCAACCCTTTCAGGGGCACTAAGTAAAAATGATTGAATTTCCTTTTAAATATATATATATCATAATGTAAACATCCCTTACAAGTCATATTTGATGAAGAAAAAATTTCAGCACGTGGTGATTTTTTTGTGGGTGGTGGCTAGACGGTCTAGCCACTGCGCACATACGTCATGTATCTTAATTTTCGTATGGAAATAAATATTTATATATTTAAGGAATAAAAATTGAAACTATGCCTTGAAAATGTAATTATAATAATACAATGTAACAATAATTAATTATTACTTAAATTATAATGCTTCTTTATCCTTTTTTAATGATTTATTATATATATATACACATATACGGGCTGTTTAAAATTTGTTTAGAAACCTTTATGCATTAGTAATAAGAAAAAATTATTCGCTATTTAAGGAATAAAAACTATAGTTATTCAATTATATCTATAGCTGGGCAAGCGTTTTATTCCCATAAGATGATTTATAGCAATAAATCTTAAAACTTCTTCTATATCTATTGGAGTAAAATATTTTCCTAACTGGGTAGCATACAAGTTTGTTTGAAAAACTAAATCTTCCCAAAATTTCATTGCCATAAACATAAAAAATATTCCAAGTGGTGTTGGATTATCAATATCAAGGACCTCAGGTGCAGGACGACTTTTTTCCATAAATTCTGGAATAGATTGGCGAACTTGAAAATTTTTGCTCCAATTTACTCGCCCTCTTGAGCTAGAAGGACCTTCTATTTCACTGGTCATCTGCAGAGAACAAATTTGACTTTCTTTGACATTTAGTGTTATTTTACTCTGAGATGAAAATCGTCTACATTCATCATAGAAAGTAATTTTAATAAATAATTTTCACTACGTGAATTTGTGTAAATATAGCAGAATATTTTATGATGGCCACAACTTATAAGTTTATTATGCGTTTCTCATTCCTATACTTTTTCATGCAGTCTCCTTTAGCCATGGGTATGTGTTATATGTAATACTTTTTTTCCAATCATACTTAAACAAAAAACTTATCTAAATTTCAATTTTCATAATATCCATTTTAAAAATTAAAAAATAATATTTATTGAAATTTAATTTTTCCGACTGAGTGAAAATAATGCCTGGACCGGGACTCGTACCACGGATCTTTGACTTACAAGGTCAATGCTCTACCACTGAGCTATCCAGGCCGACATCCCGGTCTGCATTACTCACTCAGACAACCTTATAGGCAAGTTTTGTCCTGTTATATACAATGTAATCTGATATATAAACTGCCCGTTCGCGGGAAAAAAATTGTAACATAGCAGCGCCATGTATCGGCCGATATGCGCCAAAGTTGAATAAACGTTGCGTTTCATAATGGCTCTCTCATAAACCTAGTTTTGCACAATTATATATAATAGTGTCTGAGATAAGCCTTCCCGTACACAGTGAAATTATAGCATAGCTAGCTGCGGCATCTATCAAGTTTTGTACCAAGTTTTGTCCTGTTATATACAATATAATCTGATATATAATTTGCCCGTTCACGGAAAAAAATTGTAGCATAGCTGCGCCATGTATCGGCCGATATGTGCAAAAGTTGAATAAACGTTGCGTTTCATAATGGCCCTCTCATAAACCTAGTTTTGCACAATTATATATAATAGTGCCTGAGATAAGCCTTCCCGTACACAGTGAATTTATAGCATAGCTGCGACATCTATCGGTTGATATGCACGCAAATTGAATCAGCATAATATTTCATAATGGTACTCTTACATATCAAATTTTCTTCATTTCTATAGAATTTGAGATATTGTCTTACCTTAAATGGAGAAATCTCAGTATAGTAGTGCCCCAAGTTGAGCAATTTGCATCAAAAGTTGATAGGCACTAATTTACGTCATGGCGCAATTACATATAAATTTATATGTAATTCTGAGTTGTAGTTCCTGAGATACAGTTTGAACAAGATTTTTGTCACACACGGGTATTTTCTAAAAATGGTAAAATCGTGTTCTGGGCCTCTCAAAACGTGTAAATCCATCAAACCCTGAAAGTCGAAATTTTTTTCTATCCAATACATTCTTCTATTGAATATAGAAGAAAGTAAAAATGAGTGTACAGTATAGTATCAGGGTTCACATGACCTCTATTTTTCTGAGCAACTATAACCAAACAGAATTTTTTTGTAATATATTTCTACGATAAAAATGCAGTAAAGATTTCTCTTCTTGTCTTTAGTAAGTTTTAATACTTTCCAACAAAAGTTCACAGTGTTTATGACTTAAATTCGGTTGACTGCATTCTAATTTACGTAAATATTTTTCGAACGTCTTGAAATTAATCTTTGTTATTCACCAATGGCCGAGAGGTTCTGCTCTCAAAGCTGGTAGACGGGAAATGTTGGGTTCAATTGCAGGTCACGCTCGTCGACCTAGCCATTTGGATATTTCCATCAGAAACTCGAGTAAATAAAAGACCCCTTAAACCCTTCCCTCACCCCACAGAGGACATTTCACCCAGACCTAGGATCCGCATCCATCCAGTAGGCTGTTGCACGCATGCACACACACACAAAAGAAAGAAACAAACAAAAAAATAAATAAATAAAATAAACAATTCTTAAATCGCATAGGAAATTGTACAACCGACATAATTTATTGCTCTTTGCTAGAAATAAATGTTACATGCATCAAAATTTGAGTAAAATTACTAAGTCGACAAAATCTGTAATAAATCGGGAAAAATTGTATTTTGAACAATTTATTTTCAGGAGACATCAAGTTCTTCGATGGTTTTCAAACATCTATTCTCATTAAGAAAAAGAGAAAACTTCCAGAAGATAAATCAGGTTTATTCAATATTTTGTGCTAAATAAGCGTAAAAATCATTTTTGGATATAATGGAATGTAAGTGGATGATAACTAAGTGATAAAAATATCGAAGTTATTTTTTTATATATGATACGCAGTTTCTATCTTTGGAAGGAAAAAAAAAATTTTTTTTTCGTAATTTATTGGCAAGGTTATTTACTTTACTAAAGCGAAAAATGTTTGTTTCAAAATAACTATTTTATTTGAATATTTGTCACTGTAATAATCCAAATATCTTCATTTGTTTAAATAAATGAACAACGAAGAAAAATTAATAAATATTAATTAAAAAAAAAAAAAAACTTTTTGTTATGTAAGAAATGGTTTTGTAGCACAAGCACTATTGTTATTTGAAAATGGTTTTAAAAGAATTTTTACTAACAAATACCAGTTTAAAATCAATATTGGTGATTTTTCAAGAAAATTTGGGAACTAAGGAAAATATCCCTTCTATGATAAAGACATTTACTAATAAGTTATTTTACAAAATTTGGCAAAAGGGAAGGGTGGCGTGTTTTTTATTACATCCCTTCATAGCTTCAAAAAAAAAAAAAAAAAAAAAATCTCTTTTCGGCAAGCTTAAAGGCAAACGTAGATTCCTTTACGTTAATGTTACAAAAGTAAAGAAATATTACATAACACATACTTAGCCGATGGCTTTGTTCCCACACATTGGATTATTTACGTCGCCAATCTGTTTTTAAGAAATTTAATTATCAACTACAACTATTCATTCTACTTAAAATTTTAGGCTAGATTTATTGGTCAGTAAATGATTCAATTTTTTAAAATCCAAGTTCATAATCATTCAACAAATAAAAGCCATAAAGATATTACAATTTGGTGACAAAACTTGCGACTTAGGAATAAAATTTGTGATTTGGCGGCAAAATTTGACAGTTGACGACGAAATTTTTGACTTGGCGACGAAATTCGTTATTTAATGGCAAAATTTGGCAAGCTTGGCGATGAAAAATGGCAGCTTTGACGTTATTATATTTTCTTCCCACGCAAAAACCTCATATCTCTTTACAGACCAATATCTTGTTTCCACAAGATGAAAAACCAAAGGAAGCTGTAACGTATTACTTTCAATTTCAATCGTAAATTTTAAATTCTTGCGGAAACCGGCGTTCTAAACTATTCACCATAAACGCTATTTTTACCAAGACTAACGTATTATTTTAATTTTATATTTTTAAAGGATTAATTAAAGCTGTTATCACGTTTTTTATATTTTCAGTGATCTTTTTTATTATCGTTTGCACGTGTCGGATTAAAGCTATCCGCGATTGTAATGAAATGCTCGCCCTCTGGTGAGCTAAGGTGAAATTATCATACCACTGATAGCTTTCACGCTGAAACAATGATAGAACAACAAGAAAGCACAATAATTAATACACGTGGCAATTATTACACGTGGCAATATTTACTAACAACTGCAGTTGAGAAAGCGTCATCTATCGATCATTACAAACGCGGATCAGATTAAAGCTATAGAAACAAAGGCTTCATCACAATTGACGAAAAATCACTTTTTAACTTGTAACTATTAAGCAATTGAAGTTATCGAAAAAGTTTAATTACAAAAGTTGTTCTTTAGGGCAAGGCGGTAATTCGCCTGATTTGAAGTATTTTCCTATTTTCAATATTTAAGAAATTATGGGCAATGAAAATCCCCCCCCCCCCTTTGAGCTGGATGCCCCATCTACGAACTCGACCGAGATTTTTACTGTCCTGACAACATATCCCGAGCTGGTTAAATTTAAATAAAAATTACTCCAGTTATCGTGTTCACAACGTAACATGGGAAAAAGCGTTATACGTATATATAATATATATATAAACTTTTGAACGGAGGGTGGTTTTGGGTTCTAGGGGTCATGATCGGGGAAGATATGAAGAAATTTTCCAGAAGTCGTGTCATGAGAGCCATTGCAATAGGTAGATCTCCTATAAGGAATCTACCTAAAAAAAAAAAAAGAAAATCTATAACATTCTTACTATAAAATATAAGAAACACAAATACTTAAAAACAAATTTTGAAAATTATAGGCATTCGTCACAACTTCTCAATTCCCTGCAAGTGAGGAGGGAAGAAATGTGTTTTCACATATTGTGGTGGTACTTTTTATTTTATTTAATAATGGATAGAGGTTGCCTTTAATTTAAAACAAAATATGTTAACAAATTGTGATCGTATGAAATAATGATGAATTACCCTAGGCTTCGATCTGATCATACATGGGTACATACCAAGTATAAGATAAATTTAATCTTTACTTTTTTAAGATATTTTAAAGTTTAGAATAAAACATACCCGGTCTTGAAAAAAAGGAAAGGCAGTCTTCAATTCCAATTTAAAAGTATTTATTAAGATTAATTTGCTTTCCCACTTCAAGAATGCAGAAATCCGGACAACTGTTATAAATCTCAAATCTCTAATACATAGCCATGCTTGTTTAAAATAAATTCAAGATACTTCACAAAATATTTATATAAAAAAAATCATCTCCGGTCACTGTCACAATTTAGTTTTAAGTCATAATAACCGTGTGGGACCACATATATAAAAATAACGGTAAAATATAATGTAGGGACGTAGGTGCCCGGCCATTCTTCTCTACCCCAAGGTGGAACACCAACTGACTGATTTTTAAATTTTAAAAATCGCTCCTAAAGAAAAAACAGGTCCGCACACCTAAAATCACGGATACGTGATTTTTATTCGTTAATCGGACCGCAAAAGTAACCAATTAAACAGTTCGCGCATGCAAGAGAAACAATCGCCGATTCTCCCGTTGACAAGTGTCGCGGGAAGCAAACTTTACAGGGTGCGTTGAGCCAGGAACGAACGGCTGCGATGAGATGCCTGCAAAACGATGTATTTTGGCATAGGAATTAAACAAGAGGTGATGTATTTACATCACATATCCCCACATGACCAATTACAAAAAATTTTATGGCACTGGAAACATGAACCGGATATGGTGAAATTGTGAACAGAGCCAGAGACGGTTTTTGTTGACAAAAGACATAAAATTTTTTGTGAATAAATTGTATAAAAGAATAATATAAAAAAAAAAAATTCAGAAACATTACTAAATATAACATATATATCAATTACTTTACAACTAAAAGAAACTTATCGTTATTACACATACGAACTTGTTATAAGAAGAAATAATATAATCATAATATCAACAAAAAAAAATCACTGAACACATGAGCTTGTTATTTGAAAACACTCACGTGAGAAAAAAAAAATTTCTTTTTTTTTTCTTCTTTCAATTTCTCCTTAAAGGAAATCATGCGAATGACAATAACATCGCTCATAAAATTAAATAATCTCAATTGTTATAGAAAAATAAGATACACATAAAATATAAATGTAATATCTTAAATGTAAACACAGCACATGAAAATAGATATCTATTAATATATATAAGTATGAATATAAACATGAAATCATATTACACAAGTGACATGTCATGAAAGAAATATTATATTTGTTACCAGTAACATAAGAATTGTTTATAAAATAAATAGCAATATATTTGGGCCCAATTATTACATGTGAGAAAGCCCCTTGGAAATAGACCAAGAAAATATCAAACAAAATTAAAACCCAATTAAAATAATAACCCTAAAATGAAAATAAAAGAATATGCTTTACAAAAAAAAAAATGCTATTTCCAATTGACTTGCTACTATTACACAATTATTTTCATATATATATATCTATATCTGAATAATACTCTAAAAAAAATATATACATATATAAATGAGAAATTATTTAACAGAAGTGTGGTACAGCAAAATCCAACCATCTAACACATTGAACATTTTTTTTTTTTTTTGTATACTTTACTATGATAATCTTGAGATATTAATATTATATTTTCAAAAATTAACTCTTTTATAAAACATAATTTACTGGCTGTGACTCCCCAAGAGTACTCCCAAGCAGGTTGATCAGTCCTATTCTGAAGCACTCCCGGAAAGACACAGAAAGCAAAAAAAAAAAAAATATTTATATATATATATATGGTTAAATATTACTATTTTTTATTCCTGGGCCTCAGGTTGTACCTGGAGGCTGAGCTATCTGGTATACAAGTGTTATTTTTCTTGTTGACAATAGGAGCAGGAGATTGACTATTTTCTAGAACTGGTAATTTATTGTTTGTAAGCAGAGAATTTGTATTGTCTTGTATAAGATATTGTTTCCTTTTTGGGACAATTAAAAGTCTATCGATATTAATGTGGAACGGTTTTGCTGTAACACTTTCATACTCTTTAATTTGAACCAGCACCTTAGAAATTACTTTAGTGACAATAAAAGGCCCGATAAACCTTGCTTTGAAAGTGTCTCGTGTTTTCATGTAAACAAGGTCGCCCGTCTTGAACACTCTGAGGGAAGCTCTCTGGTGCTGTCTTTGATTTCTGTAATTTTGAGCATCCTTCATATTTCTATGTACCTTTTCATAAACTCTATTTAGCGACTTCATGTATTGATAATACTCAAAGGGGAATTCCATATTTGACATTTCATGCAATTCACATACATCAAATATATTAGAAACTGACCTACCAAAATGTAAAAATGCTGGTGAATACCCCGTTGATGAATGTATAGAAGTGTTGTATATACTTTTATGTATCATCAAGGCTTGTTTGAAGTTGAAGCCTTCACCTGCTAATGAAGCAATAGATGATTTGATACTAGTGTTTATTCTTTCGGAAGATCCTTGCGTCTGTGGATGTGCAGACGAAGCATGAACAAGGCTTATTTTCATGGTTTTGGTGAAATGGTTGAAAATATCTGCTGTAAACTGAGGTCCAAGGTCAGACATTAATGCTGCAGGACGTCCATATGATGTGATATATTTTGTTAGGGAGTCTACAACAGACTGTGCCGTGGGTTTTTTAATTGGAAAAAGTTCTAAGAATTTGGAGAAGTGATCAAAACAGGTAAGTACAAACATTTTGTTGGAGAATGGTCCAACAAAATCCATAGATACCAGTTCACCAGGTTTATTTGGAATGAACATTTCCTGTAAAGGAGCTGCAGGAATTTTGTGAGGCTTATTTCTGATACACAGTTTACAAGAAAGCACGTAATTTTTGGTATCTCTGTATATTCCTCTCCAGTAATATGACTTCAGGATTTTACGGTATGTATTATAAATACCAAAATGTGGCATATGAGCTATCTTTAAAATTTTAGGTTTTAGTGAATTTGGTACAAGAATCTTGGAGGAATTACTATCTTGTTTGCTATTAAATTTTCTTTTTATCATCAATAGACCCGTATCTGGATGAATGAAATAATTTTTGAATTTCTGTTTTGGATTTTCAGACGTAATATTTTGTATTATTTTCAATAAATTATCATCATGTTTTTGTTCAATAAATAAAGTATCTTGTGAAACTTGTAGTTCTGGGTCATTATTTTCTCTATTAGTTAGGTTTAGGTTGCTGTGATTTATATTGTGCAACTGTATGCTGGGTGAATTGGATGATACAGGTAAGATGTTTTCATCATTTATTAACTCTGGATTTGTTGTCAAATTTTGGGTGGATTCTGAAAAGTCATCACGTGAAAAATAATCTGCTAGAACATTAGATTGACCTTTAATGTATTGAAATGTAAAATCATATGTGTACAACTCTATTAGCCATTTTGTAGTAAGATCTACAGGTGAAGTAGTACTGCGATAGAATTCTATGGGTTTGCTATCACTTAAAATTGTAAATTGTCTATTATATAAGTAGAACCTGAATGCTTGAACTGATTTAACAATTGCCATAAGTTCTTTCTTGAGTGCCGGATAGTGCTTCTCAGAATTAGAAAGTGTTTTGCTGAAATAGCTAACTGGTTGTAATACATTGTTGCGTTCTTGCAACAGAACCCCAGCTATAGCTACATTGCTAGCATCGGTATTCAGGAAGAAAGGCTTGTTAAAATCAGGTAAATTTAGAAATGGTTTAGTAAAAAATATCTTTTGAATTTTCTGAAAAACTTCTGTGTGTTGATGTGTCCATTTAAACGGGATCTTCGTTGAAGTTAACTGTGTTAGTTGATCCACTAGTTTTGCATAATTTGGAAGAATTTTTCTGTAAAAACCACATAAACCCAAAAATCTCTTTAAATGTTTTCTTGTTTTGGGAGTTGGAAATGCTGTTATTTTGGTGATGTTTGATGATATGGGACTTATTGTATGGTCTTGTATATGAAATCCAAGGTAATCAATAGCCTTCTTAAAAAATTGGGATTTCTTCGGAGATAAGGTGATGTTATACTTTAATAAAATTTTGAAAAGTTGAGTCAGTTTTTCTAACATTTCTGGAAATGAATTGCTACCTACAATGATATCGTCCTGGTATGCAAAGATACCAAGACATTTTGTTTCTTCAATTATCGCATCAATCAACATTTGGAAACTGCTTGCTGCAGATCTTAGTCCAAACATTAAACGACTAAATGAATAGGTCCCCCACTGAGTTGTGAATGATAACCTTTTTCTGAACTTCTTTGGGAGATGTATTTGATGATATGCAGACGGGAAGTCCAGCGTGGTGAAGTATTTATACTTTGAAATGTTATTAATGATATAATCGATTCGGGGCAATGGATACGATGAACTCCTTATCATGGCATTGATGAGTCGCAGATCAAGGGCTAGGCGAAAAGATGGCTTTTCATCAGGAGATGTGGGTTTTTTCTTCACAGCAAGCATGGGACACGCCCATTCAGAAATGCTCTTTTCAATGATGCCAGCCTCTTGTAGAGCATCAATTTGTTTCTTTATCTCCTCCTGCATAGCTTCAGGAACTGGATAAGGCAACGTTCTTACAGGAACATCACTTGTGAATTGTATATGCGGGGTCACATGGTCAGTGTGTCCCAGTGATTTAAGTGATGAGGAAAAAACCACTTGATGCTCCATAAGCAATTTCTGGATAGTCAATCTTTCTTTAGTAGACAAATGGTGTAAGGAAAAATTATCAATACTAAATTCAGATTTTCGGAGTTGAATGATCTCATCCGATGCTTGAATCAGATTAACTTGTGCTCTGGGCTCTTGTTTAATTTCCTCTATTTCTTCAATTTGGTGAATTATTCCAAGCTTGGTACCTTTATTTAAATGTTGATCTACTTTAGAATAATTTGTTAACGGAACTGAAAATGACATTACTTCAATATTTTTACTATGTGAACCCTCTTCAAGGTTGACAATTGCAGTGTACAAACCTATACCTTTGTTTTTATTCAGTGTGGGAATAAAGATTACCTGTTTATCAGCATATATTTGTTTGCACATAACAAAGACATAAACTGTTTGTAGCGGTGGAATGATCACTTTGTTTTTGAGTGTACATTTATTAACTTCATCTTGACAGTCAAATTGAGAATTTTTATCGTTTACGAAAGTAGGATTAGAGGTAGAACTACTGGTCTCAGGAACAGCGGGTAAATTTTGGAGGCAATTAATTTTGGATTCAGGAATCTCATACTCATCTTCAGGAATTGTGCTATAAATGTCAACATGACAATCGTTAATTTGTACGAGATTTTGTTTTAAATCAATTAGGACCCTATGGGTTTTCAGAAAATCAAATCCCAATATACCAATGAATTTTGAGTCTGTAGGAATATCTATGAGAAAAAATGTATGTCTGAAAAAAAATTTGCCAATTTTGAATGATAGATTGATACATCCCGCACAAAATACCGCTGAATTGACAGTAGCAATTTTAACTTTTGTAGCGACTCTTTTAAAGTGTAATTCATTTCTGAATTTATCGAAATAGCCTTTGGCTAAAACTGAAATGCTCGCACCTGAATCCAAAAGAAAGTTTTGTAATGACTTATTTATGTTTAACTTAACAATAGGTAAGTGAGGACTGGCAGCTTGAGTGTACAATAGAAATCTTAATGAATGAATAAAAATAACATCCTCATCAGGCTGATTTTCTGTTTGGGATGTAGCATTAGATGATATATTTGCAGGAACAATGGTTTGAGTACTTACTGAACTGACCAATCTTTTTGATGAGATAGGAAATTTTAATCTAGTGCTTGGTGATCTTAGGATTATATCCTGACCACAAATTTTTAGACCATTCGAATGTTCATTATGAATGGGAGAGGAAGTGCAGGACTGACCTCTCCCAGAAATTTGTCAGTCTTTATGAAACTGACGATTTTTGTAGTTGAGCCCTTTACGTTTATGTTCAAAAGTTGCTGACTCCGATTGGGCCTGTGCTGACCGGGGGTGTGTGTGAGAGGAGTGTCCATCCGAAGGAGAATGTCTACGGTTATATTTGGATCTAATTTTATTTCTTTGACATGATTTGAATCCCTGTCGATCTGTGTCAAATCTTCTGCCACCCTGATAATCTTTTAATTTGTAACAAAAGCGGGCAGTGTGTCCAACCCGAGAACACCACTGACATGTCGGTTTATGACCATCAGACCGCGAGGGCCGATCTGAATTTAATTCAAGATGATGCAGCTGGGAGTCCCGATCCGCGGCATTATGCTGTGCATTTTCAGCAGTCATGCAATGATTTATATTTGAAAATGATGGCTGGGAAACAGCCAAAGATTCACCTGATTGGACAACCTCCTGATATGCAGCCAGATTGTCAACCATTTCCTCAAAATTACTACACTTTCTCGTTAAAAGATGTAATTTATAATCGGGGGTGAGAGTATCTGTTAATTTTGCAATGAGTAGTTGGTCCATTGATTCTTGTGGAAATTTTGGAAACCTCTTATAAACAAGATGTTGGAGTCGATTAGCAAAGTTTCGGATATTCTCCAAACCATCAAATTTAATGGCATTATATTGTAATGCTACACTCTGTTCTGTTTCACCTTTAAAATTCTTACGTAAAATCTGAAATAATTCATCAGGAGACTTGGCTCTTTGGCATGGGATTGAAGATGTATAAAATTTTAAAGCCCTATCGCAAAGTTTTGATTTAATAAAAATAAGGGCCTGTTTAGGATGCCATTTAAAAATATCTATTTTAGTTTGCACCTGTTCAATAAAAAAATCCAAAAGATCTGGATCACCATTAAATGGTGTTACTGTGAATTTAAGACAATAAGTTTTTTCAGAAGTCATGATTTTAAGAAAAATTTGTCAAAATTTTGCAGAGACAAAAAAAAGTTGATGCATAGTCATATATTTTCAAAATATCAAGCAGACATACTCATCTACTTTAATCTTATTATATTTCATAACAAATTTTCATATTAACTGAAGTTGACCCATCTTATTATGTCTATTTTTTTGAAGTGATAGCAAACTCCCAAACACAATAAATTATAACATGTTATTCCTTCAAATACAAAAATATCATACAGCCTATTTTCAAAATATTCTCTCTCTATTATCTTGGCATTAATTCTAAATCAAAACAGTATTTTTATTTTGCAAAAGAATAATACCCTATATAATCCAGAAATACATACCAATATATTACACTTCAAATGCAAAAGTAAGCTTTTAATTATTATTCTTGATAAACTATTTGTTTAAATACATTCAACAGACTAGATTATGATACTTAGTTCAATATGCCACTATGGAATTTTTTTTTTGAAAAACCACTTTTCAAAAGTATGTTTTTGAAAAAATATATGAATTCTTATTTAACTATTTCATTTTATTATTATTACTATTATTAATGAAATGGCTAATAGGCATCTTAAAATAAAATTTCACCCATACAAACAGTACTACTTTCAATAATTACTGCCCTTATGGCTATGAAAATATGAATAATAACAAAAATATACATCTTTCTAATAATTTCTTAAATAAAGCACTTTCAGATCAAAACTGGCAATGTACCTCATGCAATCTTTAATTTTTTACGATCGGCACCATATGTGGTGGTACTTTTTATTTTATTTAATAATGGATAGAGGTTGCCTTTAATTTAAAACAAAATATGTTAACAAATTGTGATCGTATGAAATAATGATGAATTACCCTAGGCTTCGATCTGATCATACATGGGTACATACCAAGTATAAGATAAATTCAATCTTTACTTTTTTAAGATATTTTAAAGTTTAGAATAAAACATACCCGGTCTTGAAAAAAAGGAAAGGCAGTCTTCAATTCCAATTTAAAAGTATTTATTAAGATTAATTTGCTTTCCCACTTCAAGAATGCAGAAATCCGGACAACTGTTATAAATCTCAAATCTCTAATACATAGCCATGCTTGTTTAAAATAAATTCAAGATACTTCACAAAATATTTATATAAAAAAAATCATCTCCGGTCACTGTCACAATTTAGTTTTAAGTCATAATAACCGTGTGGGACCACATATATAAAAATAACGGTAAAATATAATGTAGGGACGTAGGTGCCCGGCCATTCTTCTCTACCCCAAGGTGGAACACCAACTGACTGATTTTTAAATTTTAAAAATCGCTCCTAAAGAAAAAACAGGTCCGCACACCTAAAATCACGGATACGTGATTTTTATTCGTTAATCGGACCGCAAAAGTAACCAATTAAACAGTTCGCGCATGCAAGAGAAACAATCGCCGATTCTCCCGTTGACAAGTGTCGCGGGAAGCAAACTTTACAGGGTGCGTTGAGCCAGGAACGAACGGCTGCGATGAGATGCCTGCAAAACGATGTATTTTGGCATAGGAATTAAACAAGAGGTGATGTATTTACATCACACATATACCTTTATGTGAGCTGTTCACAGGACAAATTGATTAACTCCATAAAACAGAAAAGGAAGAAATATAGCGGAAATTTCATTACATTCGTTCACTTTTTTTTTAAAATGGAGTTAATCGATTTGCTCTGGGAACGGTCCATACTTGGGGGAAAAAAAAAGGGTATCTGTAAAATTAGCTTTAAAATGAAACAAATATGAATACCTAAGAAGGTAAATTCAAGGGGAAACACGTTTTTCATACATCCCTTTACATTCCAAGGAAAGTAAAACAAATTCACATTTCTGTGGCTTTAAAATGTAAAAATCGAATACAAAAAACACAAATACATAAAAATCAATTTTCGGAGCTTAAGAGGCACACTGTTAAAAATTTCAACAGAAAACTCGGTGTAATCTATTATCTTAAGCCTTACGTAAAATTACAGAGAAAAATAAACGGAGATGTTAAAAAACTTTTTTTATACATTCATTTTAATAACTAATATTAATTTAATTAATTATTGGTGAGAATATATTTCGGATTTAGAATGCTTTTCAGAAACAGTCATTTTTAATTTTAATTAAAAAATTAAATAATAAAATTAGGTAAAAATACAGAATAATGACTGAGAATCTTGATTATTCACTTTTAACTAAGAATTATTGTAAATTTACAGAGACTCTAGATAAATATTTACATTAAATTTACAGAAATTTTTAATAGTGCGGGGGAAAAAATCAGGTTTTCATATATCTCTTCATATCTCATAAACAAACACACACACACACACACACACACACACACACAAAAAAAAAAAAAAAAAAAAAAAAAAAAAAAAAAATATATCCATAAGATTCTTGCTTTAAAGTATAGCAAACACAAATAATTCGCCTCCTAGGGTAGATGGGGTCAAAGCGATTTTTTCACGTATTTCTTCATGTCCAAAAGGAAAAAAAAATCTCTAAGTTAATTTGAAATATAATAAATATGAATACCATCAAATTAATTTCAGGAATTCGCCTTCCACTATTAGGAAAGGGGGGGAAACGTGTCTTTCACACGCTCCTTCATATCTTAAAGAAGAAGAAAAAAATATATATATATGCTATTATACGATTCTTCCTATAAAACATAAAAAACACGAATATCTAAAAACCAACTTCAGAAATTCACACTCAAGAGGAGAAAGGCGATCAAAACGTGTGTTATTCAGATCCACTGAAGTTTTTAAATTGTATTTTTACGAAAAGGCGAACCAAGCGGTCACCGAAGGCGGGTAGTATATTATTTATGTATATATCTTGGTGACGAATAGGAAGACATCTAGAATATTCAGATTCTTAAAATTTATAGCAAATCTCTGATTACAAAAGGAATGCATTCTGTTCTAAGGATAATTTAAGGCAATCAGTCTACTAGGGCTAATCATACTAATTAAGGCTTAATAAAACTGTTTCATTTGGTTCAACTGTTTCATCAAAACAATGTTTTGTCGGGTTATATATTTTGCATACAAAATGAGGTAAATTATTTGAAATTTCAAAAGTTTGAGAGAGGTAACCCTCTTCTTATGCATGCTTGATAATATTCAGATATGGCTGCTACCGCATTACGAAAGAACGCAGGTAAGATGTTTGGATCATGTAAAAATTAAATGACATTTTCCTTTATGCCAGAAAGAAGACATACCTGAATCATTTTCTGCTGGACAGCATCATACAGGATTATGAGCGTTGAGGTCAATAATGAAACTGCAGTTTAAAACTTAAAACTGCAAACAATTACGTTGTTGACAAAAGTGCTTGTAATTCTGGTCATGAAGATAACTGAAAAATTTCTTAAAATAGGATGAGTATTAATTGATAACATAAGTTTCGCGGATCCTCACACATTTTTTGTGAAGTTCTTTTACTTGCATTTATGAAATGTTGCGGTCACTATCACTAAGTAAGTTAAAAACTTGTAACAATTCAGATGTTGGGTTCTCTGTCAATTATTGCATTGAAAGTTTTCATTCAAGAGTTTGTAAAAAAGCTTCTTAGCTGTTCAGGCTGGAAGATGGTGGAAATGTATGTCAGAACTACAATTACTGATGCTACGGCAGTAATTGTGGAATGCATACAGGAAACTACTGCTGCTTACATAAGTGAATATTGAATTTAATGATTTTAATCAGAATCGAAAATCTTATGGCGAATTCTGGACTACTAGCCATGCAAGATAAGCCAGTGAAAACAACAATACATCAATAAAAAATAGCAATTTTGATGAATGGTTGACATTCTTTCATATATTTCTTGCTGGAAGAGAAGTGAATGACTTTTGATCGTGAAGAATTGGTCCTCCATCTTGTTTCCAAAAGTCGGCCACTTGAAAATTTTGAATTTACATAAAAAATATTTATGAATAAATTTGCTTAAAACCCTATATGTACATAGCCCAAATCAATATTTCTACCAAGTCCATTAATAATTTGCAGCCGTCATTTTGTTTTATAATGGCGGCTACTTCATAAGAAAAAAAAATCAACCTACCCTATAGAATGAGCCGGAAGGACTTGTTTTATTTTCTCTTTTATATATGGTACAGAAGGTATTATTTTAAGGCCAAATTTTCGAAATCTAAAATTTGTTATATTTACACGTTTTGGGGTCTCCTGAATGCCGAAGTCAAGTTTTTAACGTTTGATCTTTGTCTCTTATATTATACGACGAAACATATATAATATGTAATTTATAACAATTAATTACAAGAAAATATTAGAACAACATTCACTCCAAAAATACAGTCACTTCAAAGACACAGGAAAATATTAAACTACATTTTTTCTGATTACTCTACAATGCAATTCGCAATTATGAAAAGTTACAAATGTTTCATACACAACCTTGGAAAACTACCATTTGGAGCCATGCCAGCCAAAAGAGTCAGAATTCCAAATACCGCTTCAGTGAACATATTATATTATCTTTTACAGAAAATACAGTAGTAAATCTACAAAACACTTTACTATTTACTAAAATTGTACATAATATTGCCTTCAACAGCTAAAAAATGAACAATGATATGTGTATCATTACTTTCTCTTACCCATATATATGGAAAGTATTGCTTTTGGGTCAAATTTTTGAAATTGAGTTTTTGTTGTATTTACGCGTTTTAAGGTCCCCTGAATTTGAAAAATATGTTTTTAGCGGTTGGTCTCTGTGTGTGTATTGTTATCAGCATATCTGAAGAACAAATAACATCAGGAAGTTTAAACTCGGTATCCTAAATCTGTATCATTTAGGGATGCTACTCTAAATTTATCGTTGTGATCAAGCGAATGGTTTGTGTAAGGGACACCCTACAGAATTCAAATACATCACATGTATTGGGGGAAGTTGTAGGTAAGTAGAATTTATGATCTTTAGACGATATAAAGGGGTGCCAATAATTAAACGAAAATATTCTTTTTTATTGAATGTAACTAGTAGAAGTGGTTTATTATAATATTTTACCATGTCCAGGAAAACTGCTCAGGAATTGAAATTAATTTCTCATACCCATACAGCAAATAAGGTGTTTTTTTAAGTCATTTTTATATATATATATTTACACGTTTTAGGATTGCAATAGAATGAAGTTTAAAGTTGTAAAAGGATGATTATTATTTTATGAAGATCGAGGTTAAATGAGTTTTAAGTCGCACCAGAACTACATACTGGACAATTAGCGTCGGCATGGGATACACGTATTATTTCATCGAGAAAAGGAGTGAATGTTTAATATGTTTATTATTCAGATAAATTAATAATTAAAACAAAATTCTTCAAAACAATTTTTCATGTTTTATTTATTAGAGTGACTTATGAATTACTTACAATTACTTACAATTTTGACTTATAAATTCTTATATAAATTCATCAAAGATTACTTTTATCAAAGAAAGCTTTACTGAGAATTTGATCTTGCAACCCTAAGTAATTTCTAATGAGATATAACGATGCATTGATCGTTCTACTGTGAGCGTTCATTTTCTATCTAATTACTATATTGCTTACAAAAAAAAAAAATTCTATAGACGATAGTTGATATATAATGTTTGATATAGCATTATAAAGAAACCTATGCAGTTTTTGATGAACATTTCTCATATTGATTAATATTAATTTACTGAGAAAGTACGTTTTCTTGCGGCTGTAACGAGACACAAAACATGATTAACTGAAAACATTAATTGAAACAGATAAAGCGCTTTATCAGGTACCTCTCAACATAAGAATCGTCGGAATTTAAATATTTGTCATACTGTGAGGCTAACTTTTATACCAAAGTGTCGAAGCAATGTATAGTAATCCTGAGCTAGCCTGTAAACGTATGTGGTGTACACTGAGAAAATGTGGATAGAAAACCATTTTAGTTGCTATAACAGATAGTTTGGAACAAAGTTTGTAATATAAGTGGAATGGTTCGTCCTGGGCATGTAGCCGTCTTAGAATATCGTGCACACCAGTTTCTCACCCATATAATGTGACTGACTTTGATTTGGGGACCCACTGTTCCGCCATTGCATCGACTGCTATGTGGTTTTCGAAAATCGACATCTTTATGACATTTCTGTTAAATTGTTAATGTTAATCCATTGTGCTGAGTTTTTTGTTTGGAAGTAATATTCTTCGGTATCCACCGGCTACACAATTTCCGGAACCTGTTGATACAATTTTGGACAGCAAGGATTAGTCCCTACAGGAAATTGCGAAGCATTCTGTGAACGTATGTTGACGGTTATAAGGCATTCTCTGGGAGGTGTTTGATGATCCATGCCTATAATTCCAATCTTGCTCCAAAGGCTATTCATCCGCTCCAGAGTCTTAAAAGCTTCCTATCTGCATTTCTCCAGTGACGACGAACAGATAGCTGTCACAGTTTATCTCCAACTTGGCGGCGGATTATTTTAACAACGATATACATAAATTGGTCTCTTTGAAAAGTACTTCATATTTGCTTCAATAAATCTTTCCTGGGAAAAAAAGAAGGCTAGGGTTTTAAAGAATCTACACTGCAAAAAATAAACCTGTAAAAGTCGGGAAAAAACTGGCAGGTGGTGTGTCAGTATTTTTTCGTCGAATGTACGGGACAAAACTGTACTTTTATCGGAAATCTTGTTTAATCTACAGGATTTTCCTGTAAAATATATGCCATTGATACAATTTTACGGTTTTAAACTGTACTTTTAAATTTACAGTTTTCCCCGTTGAAATTTGCAGGCTTTTCCAGTAAAGAGTCTACGGGTATGTTTTGCCGTGTACGCTTGATACAATTTCTTTTTCTTCTTCTTCTTCTTTTTTTTTTTTTTTTGTTTCATTTTGCTTACTCTCAAGGAACTTTTTCTGTATTATTGTACAAAGCTTAATGAGATATAGCATTTACCATAAAAAATTAAGGAAAGTAATTATAGTAAAAGGAAGATCGTAGAATCACCGAGAAGAGTGGAGATAGTGTTGAGATAAAAAAATATCATTTAACTGTTGTTTATATTGAATTTATTAGTTTTAATTTGGGATAGATTTTATGTCTACAACATTTATTACACGTTATTATTTACTAAATTCGAAGAATAATAAAGCATACTAATAGGGTAAGTTTGTAATCAAAATTCGAGATTCAATTCTTAGATTCAAAATTTTAGTGGAACGATTAAGTTATGTAACTAAGTTTTTCTTCAAAAAAATAATTAGTGCCGTTCACCAATTTTTTCTGGAAGTTATTTTTTTTACCACAATGTGCAAAAAAAAAAAAAAAAAAAAAAAAGTTATTTATTAGTAGCAGGCGTTGTTCGCTTCGCTGATCACTATATTTACATTGATTCTCAAAATTACATATAACTTATTAATATAAAAATCTCATTAAAAAAAAAAAAAAAGGATTAATTGGAATCCATTAAAATTCTCAATCTTTTTGTCCCCCTCTTCCCATCAAGGGAACGAGAATTTGCAAAATTCCCTTATAGCGTGTGCTGGGTACGTATAGCAAAACCCACATACCAAAAAATCACATTCCTGAGATAATTTAGAGTAGAGTTACTATTGGAAACGTGTTTTTTCCTCTCCGGGGGATATTTCGCAAAAAATCAATTTATAGTTCGTGTAGTTGTGTAAACTCAGTACGCCCACATAACAAAAAATTGCTTTCCGGAGAAAATTTTAGATAGAATTACGCTTGGAAACATGTTTTTTGCCTTATGGGGGAAATTTTACAAAATCCTTTTATAGAGTGTTTTAGGCACATATAAATGCCGATATTAAGCGATGTCGAAAATAAAGCAATATAAATGTTGAGTTATAATTAATAAATGATAATCCAAAGTTATTTCTTTTACATCTATAAACACATACGTACAAAATGAAGAATTGGTAACTTGACACATTCAACCCTTTCTGATTTTTAAAAAATGGTTTATTGAATTTGTTGCTCTGAATTTAACGCTCATATCAGTAATAATAGGTTTCCGCCGAGAAAGAGTTATTTCTTCCTAATAGATAAATATACACGCTCTCTTTAATATTTGACAGACTATATTTAATTATCCAAATCTTTTCAACGGGAGGTAATAATAATAATAATAATAATAATAATAATAATAATAATAAAACTGAACTCAAGTGAAATTAATGGACCGCAGAAGCTTCGAAGCCTGGCGCTTGAAAAATTGCTTTAATCGCTTTCTTTTCCGAAAAGCATTTCCTCTTCAAGGTCACTATTGATTTTAAAATAGTTTCAAGTTCAAAAGCAACTCTTTTGTGAAATTCAGAGAAGGATAAATCAGGCTTTTATCATTTAACTTTTGGTGCTAAGGCGACATGAAGATCGATGGGAGAATTACATAAGAATATATTGTGAAATACAGAGAAGAAGATTTTTTTTTTAAGAAAGTGCATTACATCGGGTCTGCTGAAACTATTTTCTTGTATCCTTTAAAAGGAGAATATAAATTTCTGCTTAATAGACTAATTAATCAAAAATCAACGCGCATCTGAGAAAGAAAAAAAAAAAAAAACTTTTTTTTTTTTTTTTTTTTTTAAGTAAAATAAGTAGAAATGTACGACAAAAATGTGTAAAAATGCAGTAACTGGATAATTGTGAGGAGCTGGGATTTTCAGAAATTCGTGTTTAAATGTTTTGCTATCCATTTAATTACTTTCTCTTACCCATAAGGTAGAGAAAGTATTGTTTTTGGGTCAAATTTTTGAACGCGAGATTTTGTTATATTTACACGTTTTGAGGTTCCCTGAATACGAAAATCGTGTTTTTAGCAAATGGTCTGTGTGTATGTCTGTGAGTGTGTCTATGTGTGTGTGTGTGTGTGTGTCTGTCTGTTATCAGCATATCTCAAAAACAAATTATAGCAGAAAGTTCAAACTTGGTATTCTAAATGTGTATCATATAAGGATGCTATAGTAAGCTTTTCGTTAAGATCAAGCAAATGGTTCGTGTACAGGGACAATCAAGAGAATTCTAATACATTACGTCTATGGGGGAAATTGCAGGAAAATAGAGTTTAACGTCTATAGACTGCACTAAACCAAATGAAACAAATATATATATTTTTTAATAAAGACAGTTAACTGGGAAAATTTTTTTGTGTATGTAGGAGCCTCGCCTCCCCCCCTGGGGGGGGGGAAGTCCCCCTTCGAGGGGAGTAAATTTTCATGATGGGTATCTTTCAAAAGAGCTCACCAATCCCTTTAAAACGAATGGTTGAACCATCGATCTGCGATAATTTAAAACAAAGTTATCGATATTTTTTTTTTTTTTTTTTTTTTTTTTTTAACGAAAAAAAAAAAAAAAAAACTGAAAAAAAATCGTACTTTTTTTTTTTTTTAATATTGAGAATAAAATGGACTTTTTTTTTGGATATTTGGTGTTATACTACTTCTCTAATATGGAAATCGTCTGCCTTATCATAAAAGATAATTTTTTTAAATAATAATTTTAATAAATTATTTTTTAAAAAGAGAAATATTTTTTAATAACCGAATTAAATTCTATATAAATGTAAATGCATTAATGAAACGGGGGGTTGAGGGGGGCAGTAGCCCCCCTCACACAGAACTAATTATCATATAAAACTCTTCAGAAGCCTAATATGAATTGTTTAACATAGGTTTACATAACAGCACTCGTTATCGTACCTATTAATCTGCAACCTGTATTTATAGTATTAAATTTCAGGGTAAGAGAAAGTCGTGTGAGTGACACTCCAGATTATTTTACTTTCTCTTACCCATAGGGTCGAGAAAGTATTGTTTTAGGGTCAAATTTCCGAACGTGAGTTTTTGTTATATTTGCATGCTCTGAGGTTCCCTGAATATGAAAATCATGTTTGGTCACACGAATGGTCTGTCTGTCTGTCTGTGTGTCTGTCTACCTGTCTGTCTGTGTGTCTGTTATCAGCATATCTCAAGAACAAATAGTAGCAGAAATTCCAAACTCGGTATTCTAAATGTGTATCAGACAGGAATGCTACAGTAAGCTTTTCGTTGAGATGAAGCAAATGGTTCGTGTACAGGGTCAAAAGTATTCAAATACTATGGGGGAAATTGCAGGTAAGTAGAGTTTAACATCTATAGACTGCATTAAATCAAATGAAACGAAGAAATATTTTTTGTAATAGAGATAGTCATCTGGGGAAAAAAGTTTGTGTATGTAGGAGCCTGGCCTCGAGGGGAGTAAATTTTCATGATAGGTATCTTTCAAAAGAACTCACCAATACCTTTAAAACGAATGGTTGAACCATCGATCTGCGATAATTTAAAATAAAGTTATCGATTTTTTTCATTAAAATAATAATAATAATAATAATAATAATAATAATAATGTTATATTGAGAATAAATTCAACTTATATATATATATATATATATTTAGTGTTATACTACTTATCTAATATGGAAATCGTCTGCATTATCATAAAAGATAATTTTTTCAAATAATAATTTTAATAAATTATTTTTTAATAACCGTATTAAATTCTATATAAATGTAAGTGCATTAATGAAAGGGGGGGGGGGTTGAGGGGGGCGGTAGGTAGCCCCCCTCACACAGAACTAATTATCATATAAAACTCTTCCGAAGCCGAATTTGAATTGTTTAACATAGGTTTGCATAACAGTACTCGTTATCTTACTACTTAATCTTTAATCTGTATTTATAGTATTAAATTTCAGGGTAAGAGAAAGTTGTGTGAATGACACACAAGATTGTTTTTCCTATAAAGATTATGATACCGATTTTTGAGAAAGAAAATCTAATATATTTTTCGAAATCATTTTTATTCGTAAACACTAGAACTAAAGATTGTTTTTGGTTTCTTATTTCAAGGTTCTCATTAGAAGAAAATAATGAGTGAGAATTTCTCACCCTTCTTAAAAAAAAAAAAAAAAAAAAAAGAAACTTTTGAAAACTATGTGAGATTTCTGATAATTAATCGAGACCCCCCCAAATAAACTTTGAATAATGATAATAAATCTTTCACATGGGCACAGAGAATTTGTATCTCCAATTAATACGATTTTTTAATGGTTTTCTATCTTTATGGTTTCTGTAGTGGGTGCAAAGCAGAAATAACAAGAACCTAATTCTTACTGATCCAAACAGGTTTTCATGATAGGACTGATTTCAAACTGTGTTTATGAAGTGTTAAGCGTATTTGCACTTTTTTGAATAGCAGAAGAATTTTTTTTTTTCTGTATTGCATTGAATAGAGGAAGGACTGCAGTATTTCGAGAGCAGAACCAGTTATGTACATGTATATACCTAATGGTCATATTCAGACAAAACGGTTTTGTTTTTTAACAGTAACGGTCATACATAATAATCATAAGACTTATCTTCAAATGGCTAATTACACATTCATCTCATATTGAAATAAACTTTATTTTCGCACATTGCAAAAATTTTATTGCGGAAACAACATTAAAATTTTCCGTTTCCTAAGGCATAACTAAAGGGTTAATAGCAGTTAGAATGCTGTATGCTAAAAAAAAAAAAAAAAAAAAAAAAAAAAAAAAAAAAATGTGGTTAGTGGCTAAAATAGCCATTAGCTTGTAGTTTGTTTTTTATAAATCTGGTTTCAAATTAAGAAACCATTTTAGCTTTCTTTTTTAATGTTTTTGTGTCAATACACAAAGAAAATCAATTTTATTAACATCAATTATTCAGTTTCATCAGATGGAAATTCTTTGAATTAAATTAAGAAAACAATAGCTTATTAAAATCAGTTGATGTTTCTATGCGTCATGCATGCATAATTAAACACATTCAGTCAGTATAAATAACAATCATAGTTTCAGTTTGGATATGGAAGCGTTCTCTTATGATGTCACTGAAATGATAGCATTTGAAGGGAAAGTGTTGTCCGTAAGAAAATGGTTTGGTGGGAGATAAGAGCAATTTGCATTGATTAACGGCTTTTCTCGTAAAAATTCCAAAATTATACTTTCAAAACATCAATTTACGGGCTACGACCGTTTAGCTAGCAAAACAGTTATTTCCCGTAAAGTTATACATTCAATTCCTAAATTATACTTTCAAAACATTAATTTACGGATTATGACCGTTTAGGTAGCAAAACGGTCATTTCCCCAAAAATTGTACGGTCAAATACCGTGATTTTACTTTTTTTTTTTTTTTTTTTTTTTTTACAGTGAAGACAAAAACTATTATAAAAAATTCTGGTTTTAAGTCACTTTTGAAAAGCGGGAGACTTTTCCCCATATAACTAAATGTATTACTACTTGGTCTTATTCGTGTAATTGGTTTGAATAGTCAGATTGGAGTTCCGACTTCCCAAGATTCGTCGGTAATCAGAGAAAGGGAGATAGTCGTTTATCACACAGCATAGAATTGTATGAGAGAAAAGACCAGAAAATGCATAGAAAAGCACAGAGGAAAAAAAAAAAAAAAAAAAAAAAAAAAACACGAAATCACAAGTGTGAAAGCATAAAAGAAACTAACAGCAGTAAAATTTCAAAGAAAATTAAAATAAAATAAATGCAGCAAAAAGCTGGTAAAGTGGTCAAGATGTGTGCTTTTTAATTACAGAAATAAATATAAATCCTATAAAATCCCTATCAATGTATTAACAACATTAGTTACAGAAAAAAAAAAAAATCTGATGTGGGCACCACATGACTTCCTTATACACTTTCAGAAATATACATAATCTTAAAAAACATTGACATTGATTTTTTAAGATAACCCGAAACAGTTGGCTAAAAATATCTTAATAAATGAATTATCACCGTGTTCTGAGCTTTTTTGAAAGTTAGTTAAAAACCGATTGCAAGATTTGTACTGGTAACGCTGATGAAGGCAGCAGAGACCCGAAAAAATTGGCTAAAAGTATTTAAAAATGCATTTTCACAGTGTTCTGAACTATTCTGAAAGTTTCAAATGTCTAGCTAGTCGGGAAATTAGTTAAATAAATTTTCTGTCGAATCATATAAACGCTGCCGAAGGCAGTAGGGACCTGAAGCAGTTGACTAAAAGTGTTAAAAAATGTATTGTCACCGTGTTCTGAGCTTTCTGGAAGTTTTAAATGTCTAGCTAGTCGGGAAGTTAGTTAAAAATCGATTGCAAGATTTATACTGGTAACGCTGCCGAAGGCAGCAGGGACCTTAAACTGTTGGCTAAAAGTATTAAAAAAATGCATTTTTACCGGGTTTTGAACTATTCTGAAAGTTTCAGATGTCTAGCTAGTCGGGAAGTTAGTTAAATAAATTTTCAGTTGAATCACATAAACGCTGCTGAAGGCAGCAGGTATCGGAAACATTTGGCTAAAAATATTAAAAAAATGCATTGTCAATGTGTTCTGAGCTTTTCTGAAAGTTTCTAATGTCTAGCTAGTCGGAAAGTCAGTTAAATTGCAAGATTTGTCCAAACTGTTTTTGAGTTATTACCGTTTTTTGATACATCATGGCCAAAACCTATGTATTTTTGGTCATTATGAACCTAATTTTCCTAAATATCTCCAAAACGGAAAATCATACAAAGTCCAAAAAGGGAGGTGCACAACTAGATGTTATAACAAACCTATGTACCAATTCGCAACTTTCTACGTCCAACCGTTTTTGAGTTATGCGACATACGCACACACACACACAGACACACATACATACAGACGTCACGAAAAATCGTGTAAAGTCGCTTATATCTCTAAAATGATAGCTCGTGTTAAGACGAAACTTGCAGGTGTACAACTAGACATCATGACAGTCACACGTATAAATTAGCAACATTCGGCGATCATTCGTTTTCGAGAAATGTGAAATACAAAATCCATTTCGCAAATCGGGATTACTATACTTCCTTTGAAACCTTTGGACGGCCCCTGCCTGCCTGGGCTCGGCCAAGCTTAACGGGTTGGATGCCGTCCGCCGGAGCGAATAAATCGCCAGATCACCGCGTGGAAGCTGCCGGGCAGCAATGTAACTAGACGCCAAAGTTCAGGAATTGCAGCACGCTCCAGATGTTAAGGAATTTGGAATAGGTGCACTAACTAGCTGAGAGTCGAAATAACCGGAATTATACAAAATTAAACAATTTTGAATTTAGGCAGGGAGGAAAAAAAAAAAAAAAAGAAAAGAAAAGAAAAGAAAACGCTGGGGGAGCCGCTAAAGTTAG
This sequence comes from Salticus scenicus, assembly GCA_963930645.1. Taxonomy (NCBI): domain Eukaryota; kingdom Metazoa; phylum Arthropoda; class Arachnida; order Araneae; family Salticidae; genus Salticus; species Salticus scenicus. The sequence continues at coordinate 289,356,567 of OZ005649.1, forward strand.
TTGTGCACACAATAATTAAAGCCGAAAGAGGAGGCCATTTGAAAAGGGGAAGGGGACAACACTTATGATTTGAGAAAGACGAGAGAGGAACAATGAGATTATAATAAAAAAAAAAAAAAAAAAAAAAAATTACGTGAAGCCACTGGGGGATGGAAGATAGTTTTGGGCGCATAGCGAAAATTTTGAAGTTTTTGAAGTGGCAAGGCCTAATCCTAATTGGGAGGGAAATTACTATGCGCAGGGAGGCCGAATGGAGAAGAGAAAGAGGGACCATCGCAATTTTGATCCACCACGGGGGGATGGTTCCCCGCGTTGGTAGCCCGACGACTGCTAAACGACCACATCGAGCACTTGACGGTGCAGCACAGATTAACGAGGACCAGACACCGCCACACCCTCGTAAAAAAAAAAAAATAAATAAATAAAAAAAAATAAAAAAAAAATGAAATACAAATGATAATAAATAAAAATAAAGTAAATAAAAATAAAATAGAATTAAAAAAAAATAGAATAAATAAATTAATTAAAGTAGGTAAGTACTTAAATTAAAATTGGTGCGGGTCAAAACTTGGTGAGTACCAAAAAGAAATGTGACAGGAAATAGTTCTAGGCTTAACAAGGAAAGTATTACCCCTACAATTGAGAAAAAAAAAAAAGTGCGTGTCAAAACTAGATGAGTACCAAAAAGACTAAGTTTCCGGGATTTGTATGCTGTGCGACCTGTTATGTCCTGCACTCTTGATGATATTGAACAAATCCGGCAAAGGTAATTAACATTATGGTTGCTTTTTGACACGCATTCAAACCTGTAACATTAAAAGAAGGTATTGATTGTGATCAGAACTAGATGAGTACCAAAAAGAATAGGTTTGCTAGGAATTATTACCATACTTCCTTATACTTTGTATAAGGAAGTAAAAAAGTAAAGTAAAATTATTAAAATTAATGTCTAGGAACTCTGTGATACTGATAAAGTTTTAAGGAGAGTGAATATTTAATTACGAAACAAAAACAAGGAAAAAACCTCCTTCATTTAGTAACGTTTTTATTTGCAGTTGGAGAACTTATATAATGATGCTAGAACACGGATTAGCTCAACATTGTTAAAACGCAACTTATTCGAAAATAATAGAATCTGTTTTCGTTCGACTCGCAAACGTTTTAGTTGATTTTAATGAGCAATTAAGCAAATTTTCAAGTCATTAATTAATTATATAAATAGACTTGGTAAACAAACTTCATAAAAGCTAATGTAATTTCGTAATTAAACGTAAAAAAAAAAAAAAAAAAAAAAAAATGAAAGAAAGAAAAAGATGAAAATAATGTTGCGACAAAAAATTTTACATGCAAAATTTTTCTCGTATATACTGCGTTGTATATTTTTCATATATAAATTATAAATGGAAAATTTCGTGAAATGAACATTTCATTGTTAAATACTTCTTTATGCCAGAGCTTTATCAATGTGACATGGATGACAACTTACCTCACAATTTGTAGAAATTATCAGTAACAATATAAAACAGTCTTCATGGTGCGACGAAAATCTACGTATCAACTCGAAACCCAAATTTCAAATATCTGTCAAAAAATAATTTTCCTTTAATTTCCTTTTATCTTTTATTATTTTTTATCTTAATCATAAAAAGAAAGAAGAAAACATATTTTGAAGGAAAAAGAATAATAATAGATTTTTTTTTTTTTTTTTTTTTTTAAGAACTAGGGGCTCTGTCCCTTGCTGGCCCGCTCAGCAACCGCCGATGGAGGCTTCGCACCTCCCCGGCTCACTTTGCTCATTAACCCCTGCGGGGTTCTATCCTCCTGTTCGCAGCTTTGTCTTTCACTGAATAGAAATGTTAATAGTAATAGGACAAAATCAGAACAATAGTATAGAACCCCCCCATTCGATATTACAATACTTAATATACACAATATTTAATACAACGTCTTTTTTTTTTTATAAGAGAGAGAAAATCGCAGTACCTAGACCATTTAGCGTTACAGATTTGGTATATGAACACCTTGGCGACTTTAAAATTTTTGTCGCAATTTGTTGATGAATTTTTTTGGTATATGGAATAATTGCTTGTTTAAAAAATCTAGTACCTCTCCCCCCTTCTAATGCCTATAATTTTTACTATTGTATTTTTCAGTTAATTTAGAACGATATATAATGCTCTATGCATATTTATAATGCACAGGTCAGTTTGAAATTGCGCTTTCAACAATAAAGGTGCAATTTTTTAAAGCGTATTTTTTCTACGATATGATCTAGTTAGATTAACTGAAAGTAAATAATTAATGTGATTATTGTAAACATTTAATTATTATTATTATCATCATCATTATTAATATTGTCACTATTATTTGCAGCATTTTGTAATTTATCTATATTTTTGATACACAGTTGCAGTTAAAATGGCTATCTTGATCGTGGAAATAAAGTAGGCGAAAAATAACCTAGCTGCTTCAGCGCTAAATTATAAAAGTTTCCAAATGGGCTCTATACTAAAGCTGTTCCCATTTAGCCAACCGCTCAAATATGTTCTAAGATTAAAAAAAAAAAAAAAAAAAAAAATTCTTAATCTTTAAATAAACTGGTCTACGTTGATGTCTCTTAAATTTAATTTCTAAAGTTTCTGGGCTTAATTTAAAACGCTGTAGCAATAGTTGTTTAACAAAATCTTAAAATGTCCCTTACCAAATCTTTTTCGCTGATGCTCAAATAAAATTAATATTCATTTCACCTGGATTAAATTTTTTGATAATATTTTTGAAATCTCGGTTTTTTTTTAGATGTTTTCACTGTTCTAATAATTTTTTTCTTCTCTCGAGTATCTCGAGGATGCCAATTTTTCTTTTTCTTTTTTCTTTTTCTTTTTTTTTTTTCTATACCATGGATAACATTTTATTTTTCCTGGTGACTGTGGCATCACAAAAAAGAAAAAAGAAAAATAATAATGGGTATTCTATTTGCCAGATGGCAAATAGAATACATTTATTAATGCAAGGTTTTTAATTCTAAGATTCTAAGACGGAAAGAAGCCGCTCACCACTGTGCAGCGGTTTTGAGCGTTTTTAACCTTTAGAGAGGGGCTCCAAAGCCACTGTGGAGATTCAGAAGAGCCCGTCTCCAAAGGTTAAGCCTCCCCCGTTGTTTATTGCATAGCAAATAACAAAAAAAAAAAAAAATTACAAAGGTCGCCAGAGCAGAGCTCTTTCGCGACAAAAGGCGACAAAGTTGCATGAAAGTGAAGAGGACCAGAGCCAAGTGGAAGACTATTTACAAAGTTCATTCAGGTAATGTACAAATTTTACAGTCTTTATACAATGTACTCACAGTCTTTATATCAAGTCCAAACACCCTATGAACAAAGTTGGTTAATAGCGACATCATGCGCAGGATGATTGCTTTCCGAGAGCACTTCTGTGGAATACTTTAGCATCAGACATGACCAGTATTCGCCATGTGGGAGAGGGGGAAAAATTAAGGAAAGATAGAGAAGGAATTTAGTTTGTTGAATTTGATAAATCTTGAAGGAAGGCATAGATGCGCTTTAATTTGAGCCGTAGGGGCTTTTTAGTTATTATATTGTTCAGCCAAGTTGCTGGTCTAGGGTTAGGGTTCCTTAAATGGTAAGGTATTGTAAGTTGACAGTGAAAGTAGTAATGTTGTGCAGTCCCCTCCTCACCGCATGAGCATAAGGGTGATCGTCGGCAATGAAATCTGTGAAGGTATTTGGGGAAGGGGCCATGACCTGACAGAAAGGCAGAGATTTCCGGGGAGAGGTCCCAAATATTGAGTGAGACATTTGGTATTAGCTTGTGAGTGTATCTCCCTTTTGGAGACACACTTCAGGTACTCTGCCAGTCATTAATTAGTTTTTGATTTAGGTGATATTTTATGTAGGAAGGGGGAGCTGGGAGTGAATAGGCTATGTCACTAGATTCTGTTGCTGATTTTGCAAGAGAGTCCGCTAGTTCATTTCCGACGACCCCCTTATGGGCAGAAACGTGTGCTGGGGATATTTCAGTTTTTAATTTTGAGAGCTTTACTTTAATTTCAAGTACTTGTGGGTGTCTGCTCTTGTGGCGAGCTATAGCCTGCAGGCTCGACAGGCTGTCACTGAAGATTGAAATTTGATTGTAGTCTGGAGAGTTATTTTCTGACCACTCAACTGCCTTCAGGATGGCAAAGAGCTCAGCCTGAAAGACCGAATTGTGGTCTGCGAGCCTGCCTGCCCACTGATGGAGAACTTTGTTATTGTTTAAAACGCAGAGTGCAGCTCCCACTCCATGATCGGTTTTGGAGCGATTATTTTGCGATTATGTTTCCCAAACTACTTTTGAATTTAATAACAAATTTTATAAACAGTGTGATGGGTAATCCTTTATCTCCTATTCTTGCCGATATCTATATGCATTATTTTGAAGAAAAATTATTAAAGATGTTAAATTTAAAATGCTGGTTACGTTACGTAGATGACACTTTCATTCTTGTTGAAAATCCGTTTGATGTTTTTGCCATTCTTAATATTGCTAATGCTATTGATGCCCATATTCAGTTTACCTTCGAGTTAGAAAATTGTAATCAACTTCCTTTTCTTGATGTTTTAATTACTAGGTGCGATTCCTCTTTTAAAACCTATGTGTACAGGAAACCTTTCTCTGTTTCTAACCCTCCCCATGCTCTCTCTAATCATCCGGCTAAACAAAAAATTGGCACCTTTTACACTTAGGTGTATCGTGCCCTTAAAATTTGTTCTGATACTTCTTCTCTTAAAGAAGAACTCAATTATTTAAAGTCCGTTGCTATTAAAAGAGTTTTTTGACCCTCTATAATTGATAAAGCTCTCAATAAGTTCAGTAGGCTAACTTATAATTCTACTCTTTCCATTGATGATAAAATTAAACCTGATAATCTTGTTGTCTTGCCTTTTTATCCCCCCTTATGTTTTAAATTAGCCAAAGTTTTGAAGCGTTTCAATTTTCACGTTATTTTTAAACCTGTCAATAAATTCCAATTCCCTTCAACTAAATCCCCTGTTCCCGAACTTCATAAGTGGGGTATCTGTAATGTCCCTTGTAATAATTGTGATTTATCTTATATTGGTCAAACAAAAAGAAATCTTGAATGCCGTTTACGTGAACTTCTCGGTATGTTGTTAATCAAGAAATTTCTAAATCTTCTATTGCGAAGCACAGTTGGGAATTTGATCATAGTTTTAATTTTAAGAGTGCCAAAATTATCTTTCATGCCAAACGCGTTTCCGAACTGGATTTTTTGGAAAATTTAGCTATTTACCTTAATCGTGATAAAATTGTGAATGAAAAATCTGATTCCACTTTGCTGTCTACAGCCTGGAAAAATTTGTTTAATTCAATTAAATGATTTCCTTCATTATGTTTGTAACATAATAGTTATAATAAAATAATTCTAAATAATAATAATAATAATAATGATAATGATAATAAATAAATACATTTTATTAAATTTACTTATTAGTATAATATTAATTATATAAATAAAACAAAAAATTTAATTGATTATTCCTTTATTTGTTTTCAGTATTCTACTTTGAAAATTTTGCAAGTTATTGGAAATTTATGTTTCTTTTTTTAAAATGGAAGATTATTTTGCGAGATTATTGCATTTTTTGGTGTTTATTCAAATTTTCAGTATTCTACTTTTCAGTATTCTACTTTGAAAATTTTGCAAGTTATTTGAAATTTATGTTTCTTTTTTTAAAATGGAAGATTATTTTGCGAGATTATTGCATTTTTTGGTGTTTATTCAAATTTTTGTACGTAATACTTAGAAACGCCAGTTCTGTGGTGCTTTCTTATTTTTTTTATTGGTGTGTTAATTTTAAAATATGACACTGGCATGGCAAAAATACTATTTGTTTTCAGTATTCTACTTTGAAAATTTTGCAAGTTATTGGGAATTTATGTTTCTTTTTTTAAAATGGAAGAATAGGGCAAAATTTCACATAAATATGCATTTAAAAAAAAATAGTTTTACAGTAAAAATCGATCAGATTTTTTATTGATAAAATATCAGATCAGCTTTAAAGATGTTGGCATGAACATAATTTATTATGAATATTCTAATTTGAAAACTGTAAGTTATTCGAAATTTACGAATTTCTTAACACGGCTGAAAAGGGCAAAATTTCGCATTAAAGCAATTTTGAGGGATATTTTCATCGGGTGTGAGACCACTTTTGATATATTATTCGGATACTGGTATAAAAATCATTAACTATAAAAATTCTAATTTAAAAATTTAGCAAGTTATTCAAAATTTACCATTTTCTTAACATGGCAGAATAAAGAAAAAATTGCATAAACATATATTATTAGGATTATTTTCGCCGTAAACATGTCAGAACAATTTAAAATATCTTTTATGATACTGGTTTGATCAGTATTGTTTATAAATGTTTTAACTGGAAAACTTCTTAAATTATTCAGATTTTCTTAACATGACATAATAAAGCAATATTAAACATAAACTTGCATCATAGAAATCGTTGCATTGGAAATGGTATAGAACTGCATGAAATCAAAAATACGAAAATAATTAGAAATTTAGGATAAGGTAAATGTATCGAAATGAAAGGTAAGTAGCCTACCAAGTGGGACATTTCAGTCTGTGATCGTATCGAGCGATTGGTCAAATTCATTTTTTTTATATCATGAATATAGTATCTCCTGTAGCAAAAATTTATTAGAACAAAATTATGATGGGGAACTGCGCAGAGTCCACTTATGGCAACTAGTTAAAAAAAAAAAAAAAAAAAAAAAAAAAAAAATCTGACTGTGTGACAAAAATTTTGTGGTAGTTCTAGCTCAAAACCTAATTAGCAGAATTTTATACAAATTTATGTGTAGTTAGAATCTATCAATTTTTGCTGCAAATCTCCCAATAGGCGACGCTGCCATCTTTTTTTTTTTTTTTTAATTTTATTTCATAATTTTGAATGTGGAAATATAAGATAAAATTTCGTATGAATGTACACAATAAGAATTATTTTTAACTAAAAATTGTGAAATTATATAATAGTGAATCAGGGAAAAATTTTGTTTATGTAGGAAATTCGCTTCCTCTCTTCCTACTTTCCTGGAATGTCAATTTTTAATATGCGTGTGCTTTTCAAAAGAACTTGGCAATAGCTAAAAATGAATGGTTGAATGACTGATGTGTGATAATTTGGAACAAAGTAATCGATTTTGGAAAAATCGGAAAAACGGATTTTTTAATGTCATCTGCAGAGAACAAATTTGACTTTCTTTGACATTTAGTGTTATTTTACTCTGAGATGAAAATCGTCTACATTCATCATAGAAAATAATTTTAATAAATAATTTGCACTACGTGAATTTGTGTAAATATAGCAGAATATTTTATGATGGCCACAACTTATAAGTTTATTATGCGTTTCTCATTCCTATACTTTTTCATACAGTCTCCTTTAGCCATTGGTATGTGTTATATGTAATACTTTTTTTCCAATCATACTTAAAGAAAAAACTTATCTAAATTTCAATTTTCATAATATCCATTTTAAAAATTAAAAAATAATAGTTACAACTTTTATTAACTGCTCATTCGCATTTCTAATCTCATTGGCTTCTAGATTCATTCAGTTTTGAATTATTATTTTTTACCTTTTTTTTTTTTTTTTTTTTTTTTTTTTTTTGTATGTTCTGTTTGTTTCATATCCTGCTCTTTCACATTTTTGTTCGCTTTAACTGCACTTATGGTATTTATTCTCCTTCAAGTTAGAGTGGATCAAGAGGTAATTTCAGTTGAAAGAATATTGAAAAAAAAAAAAAAAGTGAAAATGTTCAGATAAAGTGCTTAAAGTATCAGACTGCGAAAAACAAGCGTTTTAAGCAGAAGTTAAAAATCGATGCATAATATTGAAAAGTACTCTTTTTAAAAAATGTATCGATAAGACAGAGCCTCCTTAAGTAGATGCCCAGCGAGTCGCTCGAAAACTTGGCAACAGTACAAGAAGAATATAGCCAGTAGATGGCGCTTGATACCGAGTCGTAAAGTTCTGTTTATTGTTTATTTCCCGCGATTCAATTGAGTTTCAATTGAGTTCTTCATGGTTTACGTTTTATTAATTTAACAAATGTGGGAGTTTTATATATATATACAATATATATATATATAATATGCATGGTGTATTGCGTCGTTCCATTTTGTAAATCGGAGTCGCCGTGAAAATATAAGTTTTCACGGTTTCATATTTCAAGACAAGGTATGTAAACTGCATAAGTAATTAATGCAAAATTACCAACCCTGCGGATTTTTTAATATCAATAATATTTTTCACAAAAAACATTATTTTTATTTATTATCGTAAATTCTGTGATTAAGACGAGGATAAATTTAAAAGAAATTATGATATAAAAATTCGAAGGGTTGACACCTCTGTTAGTAAGTTAGATTTAACAAATAAAATAGTTATGCTTATTACAAAATGAAATGAAATTTTTATTTATTGATGTAGGAATACAGAAAAATAACTTGTTCTTAGTTACTTTGAAGTAACTCTATATTGTAGTATTTTATAGTTTTATTCATAAATTACATTAGTAACTTATGAATAAAACTATAAAATACTCCAATATAGGAACAAGATTGATTTATATTTTTTTAATACCACTGTTTTTTAAAGACTTGTGTAAATGCGTATAAAAATTTGATTATTTCAGTTAAATCGATACAAAAGTGTTGGGAATATTGAAAAGAAAAAATAGAACATTTTTATTTCTACTTTTGTTCTTTTTAAAAATATTAAGTTTTAAGATTCATAACATTACTTTTATTAACCTTTTACCCATGAACCTATAAAGAGAAGGACGGCGATCGCGATGTTTCAAGAATAACCCCAATTTTCTCCCTTCTATTCTCCGCAGACATCTCGGTAGGGACCCTATATAGAGAGAGACTGGACATTGACCGAAAGTCGGCCATCTTAGTGCCAATTCGGAGTGATCACCGTAGAACGTAATGCTTTTTTCTTCGCGATTGACGCTTTACTATACAACATAAATGAAAGAAAACTGTACTAAATTTGTGCAGAAAGTAATGCAGAATATAAATATGTAATTTTTTCGTCTTAGAAAAAAAGAATTTTAAGAAAAACGAATTTTGTTTTAACCTTCGACATGATTACTTTTTCAACTCCGATCGGAAAACAGAGGAATTTTTGTTGTATATTTCTATATTAAGCAAAATACGTTGATTGTGAAAGTAATTCTACCTTAGTGAAAGTAATTCTACCTTATTTTTTCTGGGGACATACATTCTATATATAAAAAGTTAGAATTTTTTTTAACAAATATATGGTAATCTTAGTTTTTGTCAAGGAATTCATGAGTAAATGTAAAACTAGAAACTAGAACAGAAATTATTTTTTATTATTTTATAAAAATATTTACATAATATTTTTACAAGCTAAAAAAATACATATTTTATTTATTTCAATTACGCATTATTAATAATAATGACTTAATTAAATATTAAAAATAAAAATTTAATTAATAATAATTTGTAAAAATATTAACTAATATCTTTAGAAATTAAAAAATGTTTTTAATTATTTTATTTACATTTGCTTATTTCATTGATTTTTTAATTTTTAGTTTTTTAAAAATATTATGTAAATAAAAATAATAACTTATTTAAATATTATTTATAAAATTTCTTATGGCAATTATTATTTAAAAGAAATTTATATTTCATATGCTAGCAAATAATATAAACGTTATTTTCTGTTTTTTTAACAATTTATTTAAGAAATCTGATACATTTTGCGTACTAGCAAATAATCAAAAAATTGCAAGCTAAAAATACATATTTTATTTATTTCAATTACGCATTATTAATAATAATGACTTAATTAAATATTAAAAATAATAATTTAATTAATAATAATTTGTAAAAATATTAACTAATGTCTTTAGAAATTAAAAAAATGCTTTTATTTATTTTATTTACATTTGCTTATTTCATTGATTTTTATTTTTATTTTATTTTTATTTTTATTTTTTAAAAATATTATGTAAATAAAAATAATAACTTATTTAAATATTATTTATAAAATTTCTTATGGCAATTATTATTTAAAAGAAATTTATATTTCATATGCTAACAAATAATATACACCTTATTTTCTTTATTTTTATCAATTTATTTCAAGAAATCTGATACATTTTGTGTACTAGCAAATAATTAAAAAATATCTTTTATATAGTTATTTTAAATATGTATTTTAAAATATATCACAAAAATACATTGAGATCTAACATATTAAATATATTGCAAAACAGTACTTAAAAACTAACAGCTAGAAAATAAATAATGTAATTAATCTCATATTTAGGAAATAAATACGTAAAACAGCATACAATATGAGAATTCAAAGTATTTAAAGCATGATATAAAATAAATAATTATGCATTTTTATCTTTTAAAAGTATTCTAAAATCAAAGCAATTTATCTTCCAACAAAGTAAAAATGTAATAAATAAGTTCTTTTTCGATTATGACGTAAAATAATCGAAATTTCTTCTCAGCGTAATGATAAGCAACAATGGAGCAACTGGCACTAAAATGGAGAATTTCGTCAAAAAGCCGGCGCGCCAATGTCCAGTCTCTCTCTATATAGGGTCCCTACATCTCGGGTCATTGCAGCGCCATCACGCGGCGGTATCAGAAATTCCGTCTTTCGGATTATTGAAAGGTAAAAGAAAAGATAAAGAAGAATTGCGCAAAAAATCGCGGATTTTCATTTGGAAAAAGTTAATAAACTTTTATTAAATCCGCATCAACGAATAATGTTGTAGATTCCGAAAGTTCGATAATTTTAAAATCATTCTGCAAAAACTTTTTTGAGAAATCTAAAATAAATAATAATAATAATAATAATAATAATAAATTAGTCTTGTATTTCGTTTAAATAAATAAATAAATAAATAAATAATAATAATAGAATGGAACAATCAATTTGAAATGTTCCAATAATAATAATAATAATAATAAGTGGGAAAAAATGAAAAAAAAAAAAAACCACCAAGGAATTATATATAAGGAATATTTATCAATTGTTCTTGAAATCATTTTCACTATTTAATATTTAGCATTTGAAATAATTTGTTTTTAAATATCTACATTTTGAACTCGCACTAAACATTTTTCATTTATAAAAATTAAAACTTTCTTTCAATTATACACACACACACACACACACACACACACACACACACACACACACACACACACACACACATATATTCCACACATGTGCAATGAAATATTATAATAATTATATTTATATTTCTTGAAAATTATTAAATAAATACTCCCTGCTAACTAATTATTACTATAATTTTTCTTTCCTACAGCTCCACTAGTGATTGAGAGGTTCTGCCCTTAAAGTTGAACGATGGGAAGTGCTGGGTTCGGTCTCAGGTCACGCTTGTCGACCTAGCCATTCGGAGTTTTCCGTGTTTTTCTCCGAAACTCGCGAATGATATGGGCTAGTACCTCTTAGGTCCATGTCCCTAATGTAGACAATTCACCTTAAATCGAATACCAACATTTTAGAGGGTGGTTAAGTTAATAGGTCCCACCAGTTGCCGAGAGGTTCTGCATTCAAAGGTAGTAGCCGAGAAGTGCAGGATTAGATCCCAGGAAGCACTTGTCGAACTAGCTGTTTAGAGTGTTATGTGGTTTTCTCCGAAACTCACGTGAATACAGCTTAGGATCACTTAGAAAGACCCCTACAGAGGGCATCCTCTTTAGGTTCAAGTCCCTAGTACTAAGTCCCCAATAACTTTAAGCCAATAGAGGAAAGTTGCATGGAGCATGGTTCAAGTCCATGTCATTTGTCTGCCCAGACGTTTCTTATCTTCTACAAAACTTGCATAAATATGGGCTAGGATCCCTTAGAAAGATCCAAGGAGGCAATCCACCCTGGCACAAGTTTCTAGAGCAGACAACTGGCCTTAATATAGATAGATAGATAGATAGATAGATAGATAGATAGATAGATATAGATATATAAAGTAATACTTGAATATACTCTAATAAGGTAGAATCAAGGTGAAAAATTAGAAATTAGTGAGCAGTAATCATTTTAAATATTTTCAAAAAATCTGAAATTCTAAATTATTTATTTTTAAATAATTTCTGGGAAAAATTAATATACTTAATAATCTCATAATTTAATGCATATGTATCTGCATTTTCATAATTATAAAATAGTAATTTATAAAAAGTTTTATAAAATTTACCACCCGCTTTCATAATAAATTTATCTAAAATTTTTCCAGTTACAGAGCGCAACTAATTTATATACAAAGATATTCAAAATAATTTCAATTCAATTTCGTTCAATAGGAGATAATATTAAAAAAAAAATGTTTTAATACCTTTGTACTAAACCACACATAAGGAAATTGACCTTATTATTATTATGGTTAAAAATGTTTTCTGTGGAACAGGATATGAGTACCAAAGATTTACTGTTAAGGGATACACAAAAATATTCAGATGCATTATGGGCTGTAGTTGAAAATTGCTAGAACTGCATTTTTAATTGCGTTAAGCGTTTTTAATAATTCAAAACATTGTTAATGCATGATTATGACTTTAATTGGTGTGTCTGTTCTTTAATTTCTGGTGGTATTTATAAAATACCTTAAAATTAATATATGTTATTTAAGTGCCAAGTTCTCTACTAAAAATGGTAGAATAATACTGTACAGGATGGCTAAATAAGTTTTAGGCTATATATAGGCTATACAAATGCAATATTTTCCTCAATTTTTTCTTTAGACATAAAGCTGTAAAGAAGCTTTTGTGAGATTTTTTCCTCTATTGCTAAAAACAAAATATATTTTTGCAGCCTTGTTTTTTGAAAATATAAAGGAGTACAGTAAAACAATCCGTATTTTAGTTTTTGTTTGAAATTAAAGCCATAAAGATATTCTTTACTTTATTCTATATCCAATAGAAGAAAGTATTAAATTCGTAAAAATTTTCGATTTCCAGTTTTTGATAGATTTACATGTTTTTAGAGTCCAGAACAGGATTTAATCTTTTTTAGAATATGTCTGTATAACAAAAATTTTATTCCAACTGTATCTCAAGAGCTACTTCAGAGAGTTTCATACAAATTGATATGTAGTTGCACCGTAACATAAATTAGGGTCTATCAACTTTTGGTGAAAATCATGCAGCAGGTATTGTTGCCCTCCCGTTTTCTCTGAACTTTTAACTTAGCGGTATAGGACAAAATTTCTTATAAATCTACAGAATTAGAATTGTTTTAATTGAATCCTTATGAAGTTAAAAATATTATTCATAATACAAATAGGGAACTAGAAAAAAAAAATAATAATGGGCATGTAGGGGCAATGCAAATTTTTAATACTGATATCTTTCATCAATAAATTTAAACTGTATATTTGAACCCTTGACTTATGATAATTTAAAGCAAAATTTAATTATTATTTTCATTAAAAAAAAAAAAAAAAAAAAAAAAAAGCTCAATTTTTAAGATATTATTGTAGAACATAACATCAACTTTATTTGGGCTTTTAGTATTATACTTCTACCAAAAAAAAAAAAAAAAAAAAAACTACATTTATTGTGGAAAATAGATTTAATAAATTTTAACAAATTATTTGCACTGAGTGAATTTGTAATAGAAAAATATAGAAGAAAGTTTTGTGATAGCTACAACATACTACTTTTTAACACGCTTTTTATTAGCTTCACCTGTATGTAGGATTGTATGTTTGTAACCACTCTGGGAGCAAACAAAAAATCTATATTGTAAAAAAAGACTTTTCCTACGTGAACGCTGTGGCTGTGAGGTAAAGCTCCGCGCTACGAACCTAAAAGCCTATCGTTCGAGCCCAGTCAGGGGAGATTTTTAAAAATGGTTTTTGTTTAATTCTAAATTATTTTAATTAAAGATTTAAATGTATGTAAATATTATGGTGTGTCACTCACACGATTTTCTCTTACCCTGCATTTTAATACTAAGATAGATATTTTATGCTTTTTAGTTTCCATTTCTATAAAAGCGTGTTCTTTAATTTTTTAAAACTATAATATTATTGAAAGTTTTCTTCCTCAGTAAGAAAATACAAATTATATTTTAAAGCCTCATTACAGAAAGAGACAATTTGTTTTAACACCATATACCACATCCTATTTCCATTGAATATTTTTAAGTTTGAATACTCAAAAATTATCTTACATTTCACCACTCAGATATTTAAAAAAAAATTATTTTACGATGAATCAACAAAGTAATACCTGAATATCGTTAAGGGTATGCTCTTAAACTATAATATTGTGAAATCCAGGGGAAAAAAAGTGAAAAACTAGTAATCATTTTAAGTATTTCCAAAAAAATGACATTTAGAGTTTCAGTTTTTAAAATTTAAATAGTTTTTGAGAATATTTAATATACTTAGTATTTTATACTTCAATGTGTATGTAAATTTTCCCAATCCTAAACCAGTAATTTACCAAAAGTTTTATAAAATTACTGTCTTCTTTCACTGTAATAAATTTACTTAAGAAATTTCCGATTTCAATGTTAAAACTTTTTTTTTTTTTTTTTTTTTTTTTTTAAATCAATCTTTACAATTTTACCATTATCTTGCATTTGTGGATTCTGGGCAAAGTAATTTTTTTTTAATTTCACAAAACTTTGAAATACTATTTCATACATATATATTTTTTTTCATATACACATATACATACATAACGTATGGTTTGTCTTGATTTTATTACAAGCTGCAAATCGTTATTAATTAAAATGGTTAATTAGAGATTAAAAGCAAGTTATTTTTACTAAGAGATGAAAAACATTAAAGTTTCTCTCTCTCTCTCTCTCTCTCTCTCTCTTTTTTTTTTTTTTTTTAAATTCTAAAAATCCTTTATTTATTTATTATTCTTTTTCATTTTTCAGAAATTTTTGAACAAACAACCCCCCCCCCCCTCCCCCACTTACCTTGTTAAGAATTTCAGATTTTGTGCATGTATTATTGACCAATATATATAATTATAGTTCCCAATAACATGCAAATCTGTTTATCTTATATATATATTATTTTGTAGATATCATTAGATGTCAATAATTTTCTTTTTAAAATACTTAATACATATAGCATTATCTGTTTATCTATCTATCTAAAGAAACGAAACATGCAAGTCATTTAAAAAATTTTATTCATTAACAAATCAAATTTCATTTCTGAAATTGATTAAATAGCATAATATGTCACAAATAATAAAGTTATGTTTATTGTACATTTTTTTTCATATTCACATTTCTTAAGTCAAATATTCATAAAATGAGAATTTTTAAAGGCCTTCAAATACAAAAAAGAAACGACACTGGTCCATAAAAACGGAAATATGCATTTTATACTAAAGGAGTAGCTACTTTTAATACTAGAAATGGAAATTATTTGTTAAATATCAGTATTAAAGCTCTAAATTAAGTCGGAATAACTAGCCTCAGGAGCAGAAAATTAACTTGGATTTTTCTTCCCTAAAACTTTATTTTTTGCGATAGTTGATCGAAAGCCGCTATTACATACATAAGCAAAGCAATTCTTCTCCATTATCACTTTGTGGGATATTTTTAATTAATTAATATCAATTAAAATCTCAAATTTCCCGCTTACTTCTCATGTAAACGATGAGTCTAGTATGTTCGGAGCGCCCCCTATCACCCACTTTCTCTTTAGGTCCGTTTTTCAATGCTTACCGCCATTCCCGTTTCCTCTCCTCTAATTATGTAACTTCATGCTTTTACCACACAAATGGAATATGGAATTAAAAATTCATGTAAAAATTAAATATCATGATTACTGATTTGAAAAATCATCAGGTATAACAGAAAGATGACTTGATTTTTTGAAATAGAAATTCTCCACATCCATACACTCACATATACACACACACACACATATACTGGCTAATTGCCGAAAACTACTTTTTTTGGACTCATGAGACCTTAAAAATATAAATCAGAGGAAAACTCGATATCGAATTTTTGGACCGAACACAATACTTTCATTACCTACGGTAGTAGGGTAATGGAAGTAAAAATATTTCAAGGATGTTATTAATTTATCCTTAAATTTGCCAATCTTTATCAATTTTTTTCAATTGAAACCTAATACGAGTTTTAAAATACAATTGTGAATTTTCTGCATTTGTTTGTTTTTAAGTTATTCTGATAATAAATATGCATATAAATCAATCACTAAAAACAGAAAAAAAAAATGCTTTTTGTATTCAGAGAACCCCAAAACGTGACTTTATTCAAAAACCTGAGTTGAAAATAGAACTTCAAAAAAATACTTTGTTTACATTATAGGTTCGAAAAATTAATTTTCCTTCTTCAACAGTATTCGTCGACATAAAAAAAAGTGTAGCAAAGCACTTTCGTCAATTACATTCTACAGAAAAGAACGTTTAGCTTAATTTTGAATAGCCCTGTATGTTTTCAATAAACTATGTGCACATCAGATTGTGCATTTAAATTTAATCTTATATGAAAAACACCTAACACAAAATGAAATACACTTTCAGCATTTTCCAAGTATATCCGAGATAGACAAACCGACGCGCACAGACCAACCGCTAAAAACATTATTTTTCGTTTCAGGAGACCTCAAAACATGTAAACATAACACAACTTTATTTCGAAACTGTCTATCAGTTTCGAAAGCATACACTCTCGGAACTGGTAAAGCTAATAAAATCTTGAAAAAAAAAAAAAAAAAAAAAAAAAAAAACTTCGTGCGAGAGAAAACTTATACTCAAGAAATCCTTAATTTTAAAAATTTAAATCTTAATGGTTATTTATTTATTTTTTGTGACGGACTAGACAACAGATTGTTTTCTTCTCCAATTTTTATTACTGAATGTTAACTTATCTCATTAATGTGCTGGTCTATTTTTCTTATAAATAATATAAAATTCTCGATTTAAGAAAAATAATTCACACCTAATAAGGTAAAAATGTAACGTAAAGGACATGACCAAGAAAAAGAAAAAAAAGACATGATTTTAATAATTTATCATTATAAATTATTCATTCTAAACTGAAACTCATTTAAAGTTCAGAGATTTTAATTTATATAAACAAAACTTTCATCTGATATCTAAATTTAAAAAAAAATTGAAATTTTTATTGAATAAATATATAAAAAATAATTTAATCGCGTGATAGACATGCCATGTTTTTGCTTATTTAATTTTAAATTTCGTTTTTTAATTAATAATATATTTTTAAAAAAGGTGTTATTTATTAGATTCAATTAGTTGAAAAGCTAAAATAGGTCTTGTCCACTTCCGAAGAAAATTAAACCCTATACTTTTTTAAATATAAATATTTGAATATTTTTTTGAAAATATTTACGATAAAGCACTTTCACATCATTTTTTCAAATTAAAAGAAAAAAAAAAAAAAAAAAAAAAAAAATACAATTTTGGACTTTAAATTGAAATTAATAGCTAGATTTTTATATGAAAAATATAACTTATCTATGAAAGAGAAGAAAATTGTTGCTCTGCGTAGGTGCTGTCACCTAGCGTTAGTTTTGTTTTTTAAATGTTGCCTAATTTAACATTGGGATTCGCTGCGCGTGGAAGGCATCTACTTAAGGAGGCTCTGGATAAGATAAATCGTGTTTTTTTTTTTTTTTCTTTTTTTTTTTCATGACGAGATTCTTAATGAAACTTTGTTATGCTTTTTTATTTCTTTTATAATTTTTTGCTTTTTTCTATAAGCATAAGAAGAAAATATTGTATTCGGGAAAATTTTTGATATTTTGGATTTACATATTTTGATATGTCCTGAATACGATTTGACCAGTTTTAGAAACTATCTTTCTGTCTCTCAGAGGCCGAAGTGTTCCTATTTTTTACGTACGTTTTATTAGATTGTCACCACTGTTTCTAAAAGATAATTTTTAAAATAGCATTTCATCATTAAAAATCTTCAAAAAAAATTTCTTTTTACAAATAGTGGTGACAGTAAAATAAAACGCACGTAAAAAAATAGAGATTCTATTTTATATATTTGCATAAAACTTTAAGTGTGAAAGAACTATTATAAAAATCTATGCTGATTGTGTGATTATTGGCCAAAAAGTGAAACGGCAATGCTGCGATTTCTCCCATGGATGGGAAGGTTATATCTCTGAATCTATGGCGTATAAATGTAACAAACCTGATATGTAAGATGGCCATTAAAAATGAGAAAGCTGACTAAATTTCAGTGTGTATAGGTCGCATTGAGTCACTGATATTACCTACCTTCTGTGGTATTCTATATGGATATATCTCAGCACCTGTTGCTTAAAATTGAACACAACTGCATGTGTAAAATCTTTATTCATATTAAATAGTATTGGCGCTCTAATGTAAAATGATACAGAAAAATGATTTGTGAAGAAAAAGAAAGGATATAGGATAATGTATATAACAGGAACAATATAGATAACAGGAAAAAATATATTGATACAGAAAAAAGTTTCACAACATACTAGTTTTAATATCCCGTTATTTTGTACTTTTATGATATCGCCCTACAACTTGTTTTTATATGCGAAAGCATATAATGTAGATTTTACATTGCTATGTTGCATATTATAGTTTTGAACGCTTTAGATAAATAAATCTGCTAAAAGAGCAATTTTTTCGTACATTTTTAACAAACTATTTTCAAAGTATAATTGCTCATATACCAAGTTTTGTCCTGTTATATACAACATAATCTGATATATAATCTGTCCATTCGCGGAAAAAATTGTAGCATAGAAGCGCCATGTATCGGCCGATATGCGCCAAAGTTGAATAAACGTTGCGTTTCATAATGGCTCTCTCATAAACCTAGTTTTGCACAATTATATATAATAGTGTCTGAGATAAGCCTTCCCGTACACAGTGAAATTATAGCATAGCTGCGGCATCTATCAAGTTTTGTACCAAGTTTCGTTCTGTTATATACAATATAATCTGATATATAATTTGCCAGTTCACGGAAAAAAATTGTAGCATAGCTGCGCCGGCCGATATGTGCAAAAGTTGAATAAACGTTGCGTTTCATAATGGCCCTCTCATAAACCTAGTTTTGCACAATTATATATAATAGTGCCTGAGATAAGTCTTCCTGTACACAGTGAATTTATAGCATAGCTGCGACATCTATCGGTTGATATGCACGCAAATTGAATCAGCATAATATTTCATAATGGTACTCTTACATATCAAATTTTCTTCATTTATACACTATAGAATTTGAGATATTGTCTTACCTTAAATGGAGAAATCTCAGTATAGTAGTGCCCCATGTTGAGCAATTTGCATCAAAAGTTGATAGGCACTAATTTACGTCATGGCGCAATTACATATAAATTTGTATGTAATTCTGAGTTGTAGTTCCTGAGATACAGTTTGAACAAGATTTTTGTCACACACGGGTATTTTCTAAAAATGGTAAAATCGTGTTCTGGGCCTCTCAAAACGTGTAAATCCATCAAACCCTGAAAGTCGAAATTTTTTTCCATCCAATACATTCTTCTATTGAATATAGAAGAAAGTAAAAATGAGTGTACAGTATAGTATCAGGGTTCACATGACCTCTATTTTTCTGAGCAACTATAACCAAACAGAATTTTTTTGTAATATATTTCTACGATAAAAATGCAGTAAAGATTTCTCTTCTTGTCTTTAGTAAGTTTTAATACTTTCCAACAAAACTTCACAGTGTTTATGACTTAAATTCGGTTGACTGCATTCTAATTTACGTAAATATTTTTCGAACGTCTTGAAATTAATCTGTGTTATTCACCAATGGCCGAGAGGTTCTGCTCTCAAAGCTGGTAGACGGGAAATGTTGGGTTCAATTGCAGGTCACGCTCGTCGACCTAGCCATTTGGATATTTCCATCAGAAACTCGAGTAAATAAAAGACCCCTTAAACCCTTCCCTCACCCCACAGAGGACATTTCACCCAGGCCTAGGATCCGCATCCATCCAGTAGGCTGTTGCACGCATGCACACACACACAAAAGAAAGAAACAAACAAACAACAACAAAAAAAAATAAATAAATAAAATAAACAATTCTTAAATCGCATAGGAAATTGTACAACCGACATAATTTATTGCTCTTTGCTAGAAATAAATGTTACATGCATCAAAATTTGAGTAAAATTACTAAGTCGACAAAATCTGTAATAAATAGGGAAAATTGTATTTTGAACAATTTATTTTCAGGAGACATCAAGTTCTTCGATGGTTTTCAAACATCTATTCTCATTAAGAAAAAGAGAAAACTTCCAGACGATAAATCAGGTTTATTCAATATTTTGTGCTAAATAAGCGTAAAAATCATTTTTGGATATAATGGAATGTAAGTGGATGATAACTAAGTGATAAAAATATCGAAGTTATTTTTTTTATATATGATACGCAGTTTCTATCTTTGGAAGGAAAAAAAAAATTTTTTTTTTCGTAATTTATTGGCAAGGTTATTTACTTTACTAAAGCGAAAAATGTTTGTTTCAAAATAACTATTTTATTTGAATATTTGTCACTGTAATAATCCAAATATCTTCATTTGTTTAAATAAATGAACAACGAAGAAAAATTAATAAATATTAATTAAAAAAAGAAAAAAAACTTTTTGTTATGTAAGAAATGGTTTTGTAGCACAAGTACTATTGTTATTTGAAAATGGTTTTAAAAGAATTTTTTACTAACAAATACCAGTTTAAAATCAATATTGGTGATTTTTCAAGAAAATTTGGGAACTAAGGAAAATGTCCCTTCTATGATAAAGACATTTACTAATAAGTTATTTTACAAAATTTGGCTAAAGGGGAGGGTGGCGTGCTTTTTATTACATCCCTTCATAGCTTAAAAAAAAAAAAAAAAAAAAAAAAAAATCTCTTTTCGGCAAGCTTAAAGGCAAACGTAGATTCCTTTACGTTAATGTTACAAAAGTAAAGAAATATTACATAACACATACTTAGCCAATGGCTTTGTTCCCACACATTGGATTATTTACGTCGCCAATCTGTTTTTAAGAAATTTAATTATCAACTACTACTATTCATTCTACTTAAAATTTTAGGCTAGATTTATTGGTCAGTAAATGATTCAATTTTTTAAAATCCAAGTTCATAATCATTCAACAAATAAAAGCCATAAAGATATACAATTTGGTGACAAAACTTGCGACTTAGCAATAAAATTTGTGATTTGGCGGCAAAATTTGATAGTTGACGACGAAATTTTTGACTTGGCGACGAAATTCGTTATTTAATGGCAAAATTTGGCAAGCTTGGCGATGAAAAATGGCAGCTTTGACGTTATTATATTTTCTTCCCACGCAAAAACCTCATATCTCTTTACAGACCAATATCTTGTTTCCACAAGATGAAAAACCAAAGGAAGCTGTAACGTATTACTCTCAATTTCAATCGTAAATTTTAAATTCTTGCGGAAACCGGCGTTCTAAACTATTCACCACAAACGCTATTTTTACCAAGACTAACGTATTATTTTAATTTTATATTTTTAAAGGATTAATTAAAGCTGTTATCATGTTTTTTATATTTTCAGTGATCTTTTTTATTATCGTTTGCACGTGTCGGATTAAAGCTATCCGCGATTGTAATGAAATGCTCGCCCTCTGGTGAGCTAAGGTGAAATTATCATACCACTGATAGCTTTCACGCTGAAACAATGATAGAACAACAAGAAAGCACAATAATTAATACACGTGGCAATTATTACACGTGGCAATATTTACTAACAACTGCAGTTGAGAAAGCGTCATCTATCGATCATTACAAACGCGGATCAGATTAAAGCTGTCGGGAATCCCCCGTTCATTCTTCTGCTTTCAGAACAAATGCCTTTCCAGACAGACGGGCGCCTCTTTTTCGCGAAAGGTGCTTTTTTAGAATCAGAAGCAGAAGAGAAAGGTCCTCGAATAGAGAAGGGGCTATGCTAAGATCGTCTTGTTTACAGACGCCCCGGTCCTAAAACAGAACTATTGAAACTTTTAAGAATTAGAATAAATATTTAAGAGCTAATGACAATTTAAGACTTTAATGTTAAGAAAGACTTTAATATTTAATTGTAAATACTGTAGATAGTTTTTGTTCTGTTTTCGTTTTTACATGTATGCTAACAAAGCATTAAAAATTCTGTTTTCATCTAAGAAGTGCTACATTCATCTAGTTTATAGTTTCTTTAATGGATGATAGTTGCCCCATCCACACCCGGACCCTTGGATTAGAAGTTTTCAGGTGAGACCCATCCATATTTTATTATTTAGAAGAATAAATATTTTATTAGAAAATTTAAGAATGTAAGAAGAGTTAAGATTTAGATAAGATTTGAAATATGCTGTATCGGGTCAGTAAGAATAATTAAGTTTTAGATCAGAAATCTGGTACAGCCATATTTTCTGGCATCCCTGCCGGGATGTGGGCAGCTATTATTTATAATTATTTATAATTGAATCCATTATTTATAATTGAAAAGATAGATAATATTATAAAATTTTAAATTTTTGTATTTATTATGGCTAATTTAGTAATAGCCAAAAAAGAGAGAGCTGTCATAAGAGACAGTATTAATAAATTTATAGAGAAATTAAAAACTTTATGTGATGATATAGATCCAGATGCTGTAGATTTAGAGGAAACTATAGAATTATTAAATGAAACTACTATAGAATTAAGGAGTAAAGATGCAGAGATTAAAAATTTAACTCAAGAACTCCAATTAGAAGCCGAATTAGAAACGGCAAATGAATATCGTGAAAAAATAATTACTTGGCGATTTCGAGCCAACAGAAAATTAAAAGAACTAAAGAAAAGTGAAACAAGTATTTCATCAACAGAAATTGAAAGAAGAAATACTTCAAAAGAAGCAATACACATCAAATTACCACCGCTAGATCCAGTTAAATTTAACGGGAATGCAGCCGAATGGTTGACTTTTTGGTCGTCATTCGAAACGGCTATTCATAACAATGAAAGTTTAGATCCTGTAGATAAATTTAATTATTTGATATCATTTTTAGCACCTGACCCCTTAAAATGTATAGAAGGATTCTCTGTTACCGCGAGTAATTACATAAAGGTAGTAGATATTTTAAAAGAAAGATATGGCAAACAAGACCTCTTAGTAAATGTACATTTGAATAAATTATTAAATATTGCCCCACTAAAATATTCAAGTGACATTAAATCGCTCAGGAAAATTTACGATGAAATCCAAACTAACATTAGAAGTTTAGAATCATTAGATGTTTCTTTGGATAGATACGGCAGTTTATTGTCACCGATATTACTAAAAATATTACCTAAAAATTTAGCATTACAATTTAATATGGAATTTCACGGTGTTAATTACGGTGTGAAAGATATATTATCTTTCTTAAATAAACAACTCGTATCGCGCGAATGCTTAATAACTACCAGACAAGAGGATAGCGGCGCCAGTCATTTCTCCCCCCGAGCTCAAAGATTAGATAATCAAAATCATAGAGATGTTTTTCCCACCCCGCGTTAATAAATTTGATACTCAGAACCGGAAATTGCCTACTGCTTGTGATTTATTAAATGAGAATAAAAGTGATAGGTGTAATTTTTCCTCAGAATCGCATTTAAGTAACAAATGTGTCAAAACTCGTAATTTACCATTTGATGAAAGAGTTAATTTATTGCGTAAGAGAGGATTGTGTTATTTATGCCTTCAACCTTCTCATTTAGCTAGACACTGTGTATCAAAAACTTTATGCAAGTTATGTAATCGTAGACATTCAGACATAATGTGCAATGGAAATAAAGATTTGAAACAGGAAATAAGTAATTACGAAAGAAATGATCAATCTAAATTGGCGTTATCGAATCATAATTTACAAGCGAATGTTTATTTGCAGACGTTAATAGTAGCAATTTTTAACAGAGATGATAGTAAATCATCATATATTCGGTTAATTATTGACTCTGGATCTCATAATAGTTACATCAGTAAGTTTGCAGCTGATAAATTAAAATTAAAAAGAATGAATAAAGAAACAGTAAGACATGGTCTTTTTGGGGGCATGGAAATGTCAGCTGAACATAATCGTTATGAATTTACGATCGGGAGTTTAGATAATAAGTTTAAGTGTAAAATACAAGCACTAGATCAAGAAAAAATATGCACAGGCGTGAATTTATGTCGCGATGATAAATTAGTAAAATTCTTAGAAAAGGAAGGTGTATATTTATCAGATGTCCCTAGAAATAATAAATCTTGTTTATACCAGAAAAATCCAGACGAAGTACATATACTTTTGGGAGCTGATATGTCCGCTAAACTGTTCACAAATGACATAAAATATTTTCCAAAATTGGGATTAACTACATTTAGAACTAAATTGGGTTGGACCATTTTGGGCAAGACAGAGGGTCACAAGAGTGAGCAGGACAATTCTTTGGCGGGTCTATCGTTGTCATTACACGTGTCAAACGCCAGTTTATCGGATTTATGGCGCCTTGACACTGTAGGAATTACTAATGAAGATAATAAATCGAAACAGGATTTAGAACAAGAAACCAAGAATTATTTTCTAGAAACTGTTAAACGAGATAAAAGCGGTCGATATGAAGTCAATTTACCATGGACAGTTGACCATTCGATTTTATCAGATAATTACTCGTTGGCAGAAAAGTGCCTGTACAAGACGGAAAATAAATTAATCAAATCTGATAGGAAAAAGGAATATGGGGAAATTTTTGATTTCTGGGAAAACAATCAGATTATAGAAGAGGTATTGGACCAGAAAAGGGACAAGGTACATTATTTAGCACACAGACCGGTGGTTAAAGAATCTAGTGAAACCACTAAAATTCGTCCAGTATTTAATGCCTCAGCACACACTAGAAACAGTCCCTCCCTTAATGATTGTTTAACAAAAGGACCTAATCTTGTAGAAATTATACCGAGCATTTTGAATAGATTTCGCAGATACAAGATAGGAATTTCGTCCGATATAGAGAAAGCATTCCTGCAAATTAAAATAACAGAGAAAGATCGCGACTTTTTGAGATTTTTTTGGTTTAATAGCGAAAATAAATTGAAAATTTATAGACATTGTCGTGTGGTTTTCGGCCTAACTTCAAGCCCTTTTTTGCTTATGGCAACATTAAATCACCTTTTAGAAAATGTTCCCGAACAATGGCGAGAGACAGCTAGGCTCTTAAGAGATTCCTTCTATTTAGATAATTCCCTCCTCAGCTTGAATTCAATTCCAGAAACAGAAAAATTCATATCAGAATCTCAAGGAATTTTGGCTTCGGCACATTTCAACTTGAGATGTTGGCGATCGAATTGGCCCCAGGCTATGATCGACAAAACTGAAGATGAACCTAGGTTTGCTCCCGTGTTAGGATTACTCTGGGATTTGAAAAATGACAGTTTAGTTTGTAAAATTGAAGAACCCCTAAGGATAAGTGAACCCCTTACAAAAAGAAAACTTTTATCAGTTACCCAAAGAATTTTTGATCCTGTGGGATTCACAGCAACTGTCAGCTTAGTTCCCAGACTAATCCTTCAAGAAACGTGGATTCAGAAGGTGAAGTGGGACGAAGAGCTCCCTGAAACTTTAAAACAACAATCTTCTAATTGGCTGAAAGGAATAAACTTTTTATCCCAAATTAAAATACCTCGGTGGCTTAACATTTGCCCAGAGAAAGAAAAGAAAACATCATTACATGTTTTTTCTGAAGCAAGCAAGCGAGCATATGCCACTTGCGTATTCATAAGAGTAGAGACCTCAGAAGGAATCAAGGTCCAGTTAATCAATGCTAAAAGTAGAGTTGCACCTATTAAGGAATTGACCATACCCCGCCTTGAACTGTTATCTTGTCTTATTGGCGCTAGGTTGGCCAAAAATGTGCAAAACGATTTAAACTTACATGTAAATACCATGTTTTGGTCAGATTCAACCACTGCTTTAGGTTGGATTAGAAGAAAACAAGAATGGGGTACATTTGTACACAACAGAGTATTAGAAATCCGAAATCTGACCGAAATTTGCAATTGGAGACATGTACCCGGAAATTTGAATCCTGCGGACCTCCCGTCTAGAGGATGTTCCTTTGAACAACTACAGAAATCGAGATGGTGGGAGGGTCCGAGTTGGCTTTATTTACATGAAAATGAATGGCCTCAAATAGAAGAAGACCCAAACGAAGAACTCATAAACAGCGAAAAAAGGAAGACAATCCTAAATCTTTTAGATAAAAAAGAAGATAATTTCAATCGATTTTATCAGTATTTTTCCTCTTACAAGAAAACAGTTAGAACCATTGCCTGGATATATAGATTTTATCATAATTCGAAGACTACTGAGAAAATATCCGAATTGGATATTTCAGTTGAAGAATTTTCGAAAGCAGAAAATGTACTTCTACGATTAGTACAACAAGAATCTTTTTCAGGGAGAACAGATCCAAAATTAAGAAATTTAAGGCCTGTCGAAGATAAAGCTGGTCTCTTAAGAGTAAAGACCAATATAATTCAAAGAAACGACAGTGAAAACTTCAGATATCCTGTGATCTTACCTTACAAGCATCCCGTCGTCCAAAGATTGATATTCGAGAAGCATTTAGAAAATCAGCACGCTGAAGTCAGCACTCTAATGACACTACTTAGAGAAAATTTTTGGATAATGAAGTCTAGAAAGTCCATTAGAAATTCAATAAGAAAATGCGTAATTTGCAGAAAACTTCAGACTTCCAAAATAGATGTTGAACCTGGAGTACCACCCGAAGACAGAGTACGAGAAGCAGCCATCTTTGAAGTGGTAGGCGTAGATCTAGCCGGTCCTCTTCATTTTTCTGATGGATCAAAAGCGTGGATAGCCTTATTTACTTGCGCTGTCTACCGAGCCATACATCTTGAAGCCATTACGTCTCTGTCTACAGAAAGTTTTATCCAGTCTCTGAGAAGGCTCATAGCAAGGCGAGGCAGACCCTACATCATCTATTCAGACAACGGGAAGAACTTCCTTGGAACCAGCAATGCTCTCTCGAGTGTAGATTGGGAAACCATCTGCAAGGTAGCTTCCACCCAGAAGATCAGATGGAAATTCAACCCTCCTGCAGCACCGTGGTGGGGAGGTTGGTGGGAGAGGCTTGTTGGAATGGTTAAAGGAATCCTGAAAAGAAACTTAGGTCGTGCATCTTTGAATTACGAAGAACTTTACACCATGCTATGTGACTGTGAACAAGTGATTAATTCACGGCCTATAACCTATGTTTCCGAAGATAACACAGATCCTTTACCTTTAACCCCAATGATGTTCCTAAGAGAACTGCCAACATCCGGAGTACCTGACCTAGATGCTTTAGATTCTAAAGATCTTAACCGCAGAGCCAGATATAGGCAAATAATCAGAGAAAACCTAAGAAACAGATTCAGAGCTGAATATTTAGGACAATTACGTCAACATGCATCTAAGACCAAAAGATTCAAACAATTGAAAGTCGGCGATGTTGTCCTATTAGAAGATTTCAATAAGAAATGTGTTCACTGGCCTTTGGCAAGAGTGATAGAAATTTACCCAGGCAAAGATAATGTGATACGTCTAGCTAAGGTGAAGACCGAAAATGGATTTTTTCTGCGACCATTGCAAAGATTGTTTCCTTTAGAAATTGACAGTACCGAACTTACGAATCACCCCACTTTACATAAATCTGTTCAAGAAAATTTAAGTCCTTCGACTTCCGAAAACAAGAACCTCTCACAGAAACCGATGCTCAACCCCAGAGAAAAAGAACCTGTGAAAGACCCTCCAGAACCTACCAGTTTCAGAACCAGTAAAAAGTCCACAACAGATGATCCTACTTCCAGTCCCCCGGTGGTCTCTCGAACTGGCCGTGTGGTGAAACCTCCTCAACGACTTCAACTTGGATTGTTGAGTTCCTCCGATTAGTCGCAACTCAAGGTGGGAGGATGTCGAGAATCCCCCGTTCATTCTTCTGCTTTCAGAACAAATGCCTTTCCAGACAGACGGGCGCCTCTTTTTCGCGAAAGGTGCTTTTTTAGAATCAGAAGCAGAACAGAAAGGACCTCGAATAGAGAAGGGGCTATGCTAAGATCGTCTTGTTTACAGACGCCCCGTTCCTAAAACAGAACTATTGAAACTTTTAAGAATTAGAATAAATATTTAAGAGCTAATGACAATTTAAGACTTTAATGTTAAGAAAGACTTTAATATTTAATTGTAAATACTGTAGATAGTTTTTGTTCTGTTTTCGTTTTTACATGTATGCTAACAAAGCATTAAAAATTCTGTTTTCATCTAAGAAGTGCTACATTCATCGAGTTTATAGTTTCTTTAATGGATGATAGTTGCCCCATCCACACCCGGACCCTTGGATTAGAAGTTTTCAGGTGAGACCCATCCATATTTTATTATTTAGAAGAATAAATATTTTATTAGAAAATTTAAGAATGTAAGAAGAGTTAAGATTTAGATAAGATTTGAAATATGCTGTATCGGGTCAGTAAGAATAATTAAGTTTTAGATCAGAAATCTGGTACAGTCATAAAAGCTATAGAAACAAAGGCTTCATCACAATTGACGAAAAATCACTTTTTAACTTGTAACTATTAAGCAATTGAAGTTATCGAAAAAGTTTAATTACAAAAGTCGTTCTTTAGGGCAAGGCGGTAATTCGCCTGATTTGAAGTACTTTCCTATTTTCAATATTTAAGAAATTATGGGCAAATGAAAATTCACCCCCCCCCCCCCTTTGAGCTGGATGCCCCATCTACGAACTCGACCGAGATTTTTACTGTCCTGACAACATATCCCGAGCTGGTTAAATTTAAATAAAAATTACTCCAGTTATCGTGTTCACAACGTAACATGGGAAAAAGCGTTATACGTATATATAATATATATATAAACTTTTGAACGGAGGGTGGTTTTGTGTTCTAGGGGTCATGATCGGTGAAGATATGAAGAAATTTTCCAGAAGTCGTGTCATGAGAGCCATTGCAATAGGTAGATCTCCTATAAGGAATCTACCTAAAAAAAAAAAAAAAAAAAAAAAATCTATAACATTCTTACTATAAAATATAAGAAACACAAATACTTAAAAACAAATTTTGAAAATTATAGGCATTCGTCACAACTTCTCAATTCCCTGCAAGTGAGGAGGGAAGAAATGTGTTTTCGCATATACCTTTATATGAGCTGTTCACAGGACAAATTGATTAACTCCATAAAACAGAAAAGGAAGAAATATAGCGGAAATTTCATTACATTCGTTCACTTTTTTTTTTTTTTAAATGGAGTTAATCGATTTGCTCTGGGAACGGTCCATACTTGGAGAAAAAAAAAAAAAAGGTATCTGTAAAATTAGCTTTAAAATGAAACAAATATGAATACCTAAGAAGGTAAATTCAAGGGGAAACACGTTTTTCATACATCCCTTTACATTCCAAGGAAAGTAAAACAAATTCACATTTCTGTGGCTTTAAAATGTAAAAATCGAATACAAAAAACACAAATACATAAAAATCAATTTTCGGAGCTTAAGAGGCACACTGTTAAAAATTTCAACAGAAAACTCGGTGTAATCTATTATCTTCACCCTCTGTAACTCATGACCTTTAATATTTTTGTGTTTATTTGTTTCGTAATAATTGGAAAAAAATAAAATACACGTGTTTCAGGTTTTTTTTTTATTTCTCATAAATTTCGAAAAAACAAACAAAAACACCTACAGGCAACAAACACTTTTTAGCATAAAATCCTATAAAATACGTGAAATTGGGTCAAAATCAATATTATACAATGAATTTGAAACACTTACCTCTTCACTGTTTCAATATAAAACACAAAACACACGAAAAACTATTTTTTATTATTTTTTGAATCAGAGCCGGTCCGCACTTGTCGTTAGTTACCCACTGTCGAGTAATGAACTTCAACTTACGACATACGGCGCCATCCAGTTGTGTTTCTAGATACTAGATTCTCTAACTGTGAGTGTATACGACAGGCTACAGTGCGTGATTACGTTGTAGAACCGATTCTTTGAATTTGAACCACGATCGAACGGTATGTTGCCTACAGTCTACAGTATGGTACAGAGGGTTAAGTCTTACGTAAAATTACAGAGAAAAATAAACGGAGATGTTAAAAAACTTTTTTTATACATTCATTTTAATAACTAATATTAATTTAATTAATTATTGGTGAGAATATATTTCGGATTTAGAATGCTTTTCAGAAACAGTCATTTTTAATTTTAATTAAAAAATTAAATAATAAAATTAGGTAAAAATACAGAATAATGACTGAGAATCTTGATTATTCACTTTTAACTAAGAATTATTGTAAATTTACAGAGACTCTAGATAAATATTTACATTAAATTTACAGAAATTTTTAATAGTGCGGGGGAAAAAATCAGGTTTTCATATATATCTTCATATCTCATAAACAAACAAACACACACACACACACACACACACAAATATATATCCATAAGATTCTTGCTTTAAAGTATAGCAAACACAAATAATTCGCCTCCTAGGGTAGATGGGGTCAAAGCGATTTTTTCACGTATTTCTTCATGTCCAAAAGGGAAAAAAAATCTAAGTTGTTTTGAAATATAATAAATATGAATACCATCAAATTAATTTCAGGAATTCGCCTCCCACTATTAGGAAAGGGGGGGGGAAACGTGTCTTTCACACGCTCCTTCATATCTTAAAGAACAAGAAAAAAAAATATATGCTATTATACGATTCTTCCTATAAAACATAAAAAACACGAATATCTAAAAACCAACTTCAGAAATTCACACTCAAGAGGAGAAAGACGATCAAAACGTGTGTTATTCAGATCCACTGAAGTTTTTAAATTGTATTTTTACGAAAAGGCGAACCAAGCGGTCACCGAGGCGGGTAGTATATTATTTATGTATATATCTTGGTGACGAATAGGAAGACATCTAAAATATTCAGATTCTTAAAATTTATAGCAAATCTCTGATTACAAAAGGAATGTATTCTGTTCTAAGGATAATTTAAGGCAATCAGTCTACTAGGGCTAATCATACTAATTAAGGCTTAATAAAACTGTTTCATTTGGTTAAAACAATGTTTTGTCGGGTTATATATTTTGCATACAAAATAAGGTAAATTATTTGAAATTTCAAAAGTTTGAGAGAGGTAACCATCTTCTTATGTATGCTTGATAATATTCAGATATGGCTGCTACCGCATTACAAAAGAACGTAGGTAAGATGTTTGGATCATGTAAAAATTAAATGACATTTTCCTTTATGCCAGAAAGAAGACATACCTGAATCATTTTCTGCTGCACAGCATCATACAGGATTATGAGCGTTGAGGTCAATAATGAAACTGCAGTTTAAAACTTAAAACTACAAACAATTACGTTGTTGACAACAGTGCCTGTAATTCTGGTCATGAAGATAACTGAAAAATTTCTTAAAACAGGATGAGTATTAATTGGTAACATAAGTTTCGCGGATCCTCACACATTTTTTGTGAAGCTCTTTTACTTGCGTTTATGAAATGTTGCGGTCACTATCACTAAGTTAAAAACTTGTAACAATTCAGATGTTGGGTTCTCTGCCAATTATTGCATTGAAAGTTTTCATTGAAGAGTTTGTAAAAAAGCATCGTAGCTGTTCAGGCTGGAAGATGGTGGAAATGTATGTCAGAACTACAATTACTGATGCTACGGCAGTAATTGTTGAAGGCATACAGGAACTTACTGCTACTTACATAAGTGAATATTGAATTTAATGATTTTAATCAGAATCGAAAATCTTATGGCGAATTCTGGACTACTAGCCATGCAAGATAAGCCAGTGAAAACAACAATGCATCAATAAAAAATAGCAATTTTGATGAATGGTTGACATTCTTTCATATATTTCTTGCTGGAAGAGAAGTGAATGACTTTTGATCGTGAAGAATTGGTCCGCCATCTTGTTTTTAAAAGTCGGCCACTTGAAAATTTTGAATTCACATAAAAAGTATTTATGAATAAATTTGCTTAAAATATGTACATAGCCCAAATCAATATTTCTACCAAGTCCATTAATAATTTACAGCCGTCATTTTGTTTTATAATGGCGGCTACTTCATAAGAAAAAAAAAAAAATCAACCTACCCTTTAGAATGAGCCGGAAGGACTTGTTTTATTTTCTCTTTTATATATGGTACAGAAGGTATTATTTTAAGGCCAAATTTTCGAAATCTAAAATTTGTTATATTTACACGTTTTGGGGGTCCCCTGAATGCCGAAGTCAAGTTTTTAACGTTTGATCTTTGTCTCTTATACTGTACGACGAAACATATATAATATGTAATTTATAACAATTAATTACAAGAAAATATTAGAACAAAAATACAGTCACTTCAAAGACACAGGAAAATATTAAACTACATTTTTCTGATTACTCTACAACGTAATTCGCAATTATGAAAAGTTACAAATTTTTCATACACAATCTTGGAAAACTACCATTTGGAGCCATGCCAGCCAAAACAGTCAGAATTCCAAATGCCGCTTCAGTGCACATATTACATTATCTTTTACAGAAAATACAGTAGTAAATCTACAAAACACTTTACTATTTACTAAAATTGTATATAATATTGCTTTCAACAGCTAAAAAATGAACAATGATATGTGTGTAATTACTTTCTCTTACCCATATATATGGAAAGTATTGCTTTTGGGTCAAATTTTTGGAATTGAGTTTTTGTTGTATTTACACGTTTTAAGGTCCCCTGAATTCGAATAATATGTTTTTAGCGGTAGGTCTCTCTGTGTGTATTTGTTATTATCATATCTAAAGAACAAATAACATCAAGAAGTTTTAACTCGGTATCCTAAATCTGTATCATATAGGGATGCTACTCTAAACTTATCGTTGTGATTAAGCGAATAGTTTGTGTAGGGGCCTACAGAAATCAAATACATTACGGGTATGGGGGAAATTGTATGGTAAGTGGAATTTATGATCTTCAGACGATATATAGGGCTTCCAATAATAAAACGAAAATATTCTTTTTTAATGAATGTAATTAGTAGAAGTGCTTTATTATAATATTTTACCATGTCCATGAAAACTGCTCAGGAATTGAAATTAATTCCTCATACCCATACAGTAAATAAAGTATTTTTTTAAAGCTTTTTGAGTTTTTTGTATATTTACACGTTTTAGGGTTTCCTGAATATCTAAATCAAGTTTTTATCGTTTGATCTTTGTCTCTGTCTCTATTAGAGTAACTTAAAAACAAATAATTTCAGGCAATTAAAATATTGTATTTTGAAGTTGATATAAGTTTGTTACTTGAAAAGTTTGATCAAGATTGACAAGTTTCAAGAAATGATGCGTGTGAAAGCTGTCTGAATAAATTTAAAGGAACTTTTAAATTTAAAAACAGCTTTGAATTCTTTATAAATGTAGGTACAATAATCAAACGGGGGGTTTAGGGGTCGGTAGCTCCCATCAAATAGAATTATTTGTCGAATAAAGCTGCTCCGAAGTCTAATTTGAATTGTTTTTAATGTAGGTTTATATAACAGTACTCGTTATCTTACCCCTTAATCTCCAATCTGCGTTTATAGTATTAAATTTCAGGGTAAGAGAAAGTTGTGTGAGAATCACACCTGGTTATTTTTTATGCAATAAAATGAAGTTTAAAGTTGTAAAAGGATGATTATTATTTTATGGAGATTGAGGTTAAATGAGTTTTATGTCGCACCAGAATTGCATAGGGGACAATTAGCGTCGGTATGGGATACATCCGGGGGGTACCCCGTCAAAATAGCCCAAGACAAAATAGCCCCGACAAAAGAACCCCGACAAAAGAGCCTTGACAACAAAACAGCCCCGACAAAATAGCCTCGACAAAACGGCCCCGACGAAAGAGCCCCGACGAAAGAGCCCCGACAAAATAGCCCCCGACAAAATAGCCCCGACAAAATAGCCCCAGGACAAAATAGCCCCAGACAAAATAGCCCCGACAAAACAGCCCCAGACAAAATAGCCCCAGACAAAATAGCCCCGACAAAATAGCCCCGACAAAATAGCCCCAGGACAAAATAGCTCCCGATAAAACAGCCCCGACAAAATAGCTCCCGACAAAATAGCCCCCCGACAAAATAGCTCCAGGACAAAACAGCCCCGACAAAATAGCCCCCGACAAAATAGCTCCGACAAAAAAGCCCCCGACAAAACAGCCCCGACAAAACAGCCCCGACAAAATAGCCCCAGGACAAAACAGCCCCAACAAAATAGCCCAAGACAGAATTGCCTCAGCAAAATAGCCCCAGACAAAATAGCCCAGACAAAATAGCCCCGACAAAACAGCCTCGACAAAATACCCCCAGCAAAATAGCCTGGAAGCATTTATATGATTTAACAGAAAATTTATTTAATTAACTTCTCGACTAGCTAGATATTTAGAATAGCTCAAAATACGATGACAATGCATTTTTTTAATACTTTTAGCCAATTGTTTTGGGTCCCCGCTGCCTTCGGTAGCGTTTTTATGATTCAATAATCATATAACATCCTGACTTAAAGGTCTGCACTGGCCGGGTTCGGGGCGAATTTTTAAATTTGCGCTCGGCCCGGACTCGTGCTCAGTTATTTTGTGTATACTCGTGCCGGGCCGGCGTGAATGATATTTTTTCCGGCCCGTGTCAGCCCGAATCTTTTTTTAGTTTCCTCGTTAATCAAGGAAAATGAAAAAGATAAAATATTTCTTCAGTCATTTATTTTACATAATTTCACAGGCTTGTGTAGCACATAAAATTTTATTTTGTTAAAAAATGTCTATAACTTCAATTAAAATGAATATCAATGTGCCTGTTTGAGATTTTATTTTCCGCAGATATTTTTAGCATGTCTCGAAATTAATATATTTTATTTCATGTAATATTAGATGGTTCTTATTCAAAATAGTATGCATGTCATTATTAGTTTGCACACATGTACAAACAAAAGAAATTAGATACGTTACTGTGTATAAGGCTTTGTGTCCTACGGTCTGAAGAGTTTAGGTTGTATAAAGGCAGTAAAAATCATTCCACTGTAACTTTTACGCGAAAGCTCCTTTTTCTTATCTCCTGTGCACTGGATGAAAGTAGCACTATTTTTAGAATGTGCAAAAGCATCTTTTCTATTGAATATGGTGGGATTAGCATTAAAGTTTTGTTTATCGGATCACATGAAAAATTCAGATACATTACGGTATATAAGAGTAAATGGTTGAAAATACATTTTTAGTAGTATTAATTATTTTAAATACTGTCCTATATTGTTTGATGAATGCTAGTATTTTCGACTCGATTTTCTGTCGTCCTTTGAGTCTTTTGTACGTCTGTAATAATGAATTTCTGTTTATATATAATTATCTTGTAAAAGTTCAACACCTTTGTTAAAGGACATTCTGTTAATTGGCTGTATAAAATCTCTACAAAACACATACTAAAAATTTTTTTCATAGAAAAACATGCATTTTTTTTTTTTTTTTTTTTTACATATTTTTGAAACGGGCCGGGAGGGGCTTGGGCCTCAAAATTTCAGCTCGTGCAGACCTCTATCTTGACTAGCTAGAAATTTGAAACTTTTAGAAAAGCTCAGAACACGAGGACAATGCATTTTTTTTATTACTTTCAGCCAATTATTATGGGTCCCCGCTGCCTTCGGTATCGTTTAAACATACCTGGTAACTTTTATAATTTATTCCGGAGTACTGTTAGCTTCGCCCTTTTTTCACACCAGTATGATTGTAGAGAAATTTTCTCCAATATGTAATTACGATGAAATAAGAAGAAAAGTGCTTTTAAAATATACTGGTATGAATAAAGGGCGAGGTTAACAGTACTCCGGAATAAATTATAAAAGTTACCAGGTACAGTCGGTAACAAAAGTCTCCGAACACTAGCAAAAATTCCTATGTAAAAAAAGTAAAGTTAATACTGTTTTGTTAAATAAATCCTTGTCGAATCATGTTCTTAGACTGACTAAGAACAGGATTCGACAAGGATTTATTTAACAAAACTGTATTAAGTGTACTTTTTTTATATAGGAATTTTTGCTAGTGTTCGGAGACTTTTGTTACCGACTGTATGTTTATATGATTCAACAGAAAAATTTAAAAACATTGTACATAAAAAGTTCTTTTTATCTTGTAATTATTTATTGTAAAACATAATGTATTTTCATAAATTGTAAATGACTATTTTTTTTAAATGTGGATTTGTTATTTTCTTTTATATACCTAAATAGGGAATGAAATATTCCTGAAAATTTTTGATTTAAGGTTTTCTATGAATTTGCACATTTCGAGGTATCTGTCTGTGTGTGTCAGCAAAAGTTCTGGTCGCTGTAACTAAATCAATAAGCAAAATTCAACAATACTTGATTTTTTTTTTTTTTCATCTTGAGTTAAATTTGTTCTGATTAACTTTTGTGATACATCGCCAAACAGGTGAGCTTTCATCCAGCGATTTAAATTATTTATTCTAAGGCCGTGGCGAACTCCCATTTGGGGCCTACTGTCCCTTAATCTATCCTCCAAATAACTTTACACTTTCATAAAAAAAAATGCATAATTTTGTTTAAAGATAAAAATGATTTAATCAGCAACCACTTCAACATTACGTGTACATCGACGGCAGACGTCAGTGTTATGCTTCACTGAAATAATTTAATCTTGTGTAATTTTAAGCAACAACAACAACGAAAAAAAAAAAAAAGGACTGAAAAGTGGTGTAGTTACGTTGTAAATTTTGATTAAATTTGTGTTTATATCGGCCGAAAGGTAGCGCTGATGCTGATCACAGATTATTATACAGATAGGACACTCCCGTACATTCTTCGGTACCCAAAATTTGACTGCAGCGACCCTATTGTCAACGGCTATAAGTTTCTCGAGATTTCCGGTTTACGCAATCGCTCATCTTATTTTTATTGTATCTATATTCATTGTAATATTAGTGCAACGTTAAACCCAACATCCAACCAACTAACCATTGTATCGATGTTTACATTTGGCAACTTTGTTATTGTTTACGAAATTGATTGTCGAAAGCAATTTATTTTTAGAAGCAAGTACTAAATATTAAGCAAATAAATTTCGAAAATATATATAAACCAGAAATATTTTTTTTCATTTTAAAGCATTTTGTATTATTTAAACCAAACAAAGTTAAATATTTAAGATTTTATTCCATACTGCTATTTCAGCATTACAGTTTCTTATATTAATTTGTATACTTGAACACGAATGTGTTTGGCAAAATTTATTTTCAAACATAATAAAAATTAGTTTTATTTTTTAGAAAATAGCTGTAATGTTATGATTTTGTGAATTTAAAAGTAGTAGAAATAGTGAAGCAAAGAAAACTGCACATATGTTTTCATTTGGCAACTTTATTATTGTTTACAAAGTTGATTGTTAAAAGCAATTTATTTTAAGAAGCAAGTGCTAAATATTAAGAAAATAAACTTTGAATATACATAAAATAAAAACATTTTTTCATTTTAAGGCATTTTGTATTATTTAAAACAAGCAACGTTAAATATTTAATGATTTCATACTGCTATTTCAGAATTACAGTTTGTAATTTTAATTTGTACTTGAATATGAATATGTTTCACAAAGCATATTTTTAAACATTATAAAAAATAATTTTTACTTCTTAGAAGAATAGCTGTGAATGTTTTGAGGATAATTTTGTGAATTCAAAAACAATAGAAAGTGAAGAAAAAGAAAACTTCCCATACTAACACTAACCTGCTACTAACTTCTCGCGAAATAGAAAAACAATTTTCGATCAAAGATGCTATTCATGTAGACTTAACACATGTAGTTCCCCAGTGTTGACACTAGTGGTGCTACTATATTTCCGGTTCGCGTTTTAGCTTCACTGTCCTATCTGTATGATAATCTGTGATGCTGATATGCTGTCATTTTCTTTGTTTATGAAAAAGTTTATCTTAAAATATAACGGTCATAACTGCATCATTTTTTAAATTCTGTGAATATTACACGAAATGTTGTTTGTTATCGGTCGGAAGGTAGCGTTTTTTGTTGTAAATGTCTCTGAATTTTCCTTGCCTATGAAATACTACACATCAAAATCTATTTTTTATAAGTGCACCATTTTTTCCTACTGATGTTTAAGTTTTTGTGTGTATAGGCCAATAGGTGGCGCTAATACGCTGTATTTTTCTTTGATTCTGAAAAAACTATATGACACACTTCCGGTTATCCAATTTTCAAGTTCGTAAAATCATATGTACACCAGACCTCCCTCAATTCTGAAGTTTCGTAGTTCTATCTTTTTTTTTTTTTTTTTTTTTTTTTTTCAGATATGATAGTCAGAAGATTTTCCATGTACACAGAAAGATACATACAAATTTTGTCGGCGGCTGTTTTGTCGGGGGCTATTTTGTCGGGGCTATTTTGTCGGGAGCTATTTTGTCGGGGCTGTTTTGTCGGGGTTATTTTGTCGGGGCTGTTTTGTCGGGGGCTATTTTGTCGGGGCTGTTTTGTCGGGGGCTATTTTGTCGGGGCTGTTTTGTCGGGGGCTATTTTGTCGGGGCTATTTTGTCGGGAGCTATTTTGTCGGGGCTGTTTTGTCGGGGCTGTTTTGTCGGGGGGCTATTTTGTCTGGGGCTATTTTGTCGGAGGCTATTTTGTCGGGGGCTATTTTGTCGGGGCTGTTTTGTCGGGGCTATTTTGTCTTGGAGCTGTTTTGTCTGGGGCTATTTTGTCTGGAGCTATTTTGTCGGGGCTGTTTTGTCGGGGCTGTTTTGTCGGAGCTGTTTTGTCGGGGCTCTTTTGTCCTTTGGGCTCATTTGTCGGAGCTATTTTGTCGGGGCTTTTTTGTCGGGGCCGTTTTGTCTTGGGCTTATTTGACGGGTCACGCATCCGGGGTATTATTTCATCGAGAAAGGAAGTGAATGTTTAATATGTTTATTATTCATATAAATTAATAATTAAAACGAAATTCTTCAAAGTAATTTTTCATGTTTTATTTATTAGCGTGACTTACAATTTTGACTTATAAATTCTTATATAAATTCATCAAAGATTATTTTTATCAAAGAAAATCTTACTGAGAATTTGATCTTGCAACCCTAATCAAAGTAATATCTAATGAGATATAACAATTCTTTGATCGTTCTACTGTGTGCGTTCATTTTCTATCTAATTACTATATTATTAAAAAAATAATTATAGACGACAGTTGATGATAATGTTTGATGTAGCATTATAAAGAAACCTATGCAATTTTTGATGAACATTTCTGAAAAGAAATAAGCTGAATATGGATTAATAACACATTAATTTGCTAAGAAAGTACGTTTTCTTGCGGCTGTAACGAGACACAAAACATGATTAACTGAAAACATTATTGAAACAGATAAAGCGCTCTGTCAGTTACCTCTCAACATAAGAACCGTCGTAATTTAAATATTTGTCATGAGGCTAATTGTTATACCAAAGTGTCGAAGCAATGCATAGCAATCCTGAGCTAGCTTGTAAACGTATGTGTACACTGAGGAAATGTGGATAGAAAACCATTTTAGTTGCTGTAACAGATAGATTGCCCTTGGAACAAAGTTTGTACTATAAGTGAAATGGTCACTCCTGAGTAGGTAGTGCACATCATTTTCTCGCCTATATAAGGTGACTGACTTTGATTTGGGGATCCACTGTTCCGCCATTGCATTGACTGCTACGTGGTTTTCGAAAATCGACACCTTCATTATGATATTTCTGTAAAATTGTTAATGCTGATCCATTGTGCTGAGTTTTTTATTTGGAAGTAATATTCTTTGGTATCCACCGGCTACATAATTTCCGGAACCTGTGGATACAATTTGAAACAGCAAAGGATTAGTCCATACAGGAAATTGCGAAGCATTCTGTGAACGTATGTTGACGGTTCTAAGGTATTCGCTGGGAGGTGTTTGATGATCTATGCCTATAATTCCAATCTTGCTCCAAAGGCTATCCATCTGCTCCAGAGTCTTAAAAGCTTCCTATCTGCATTTTTCCAGTGACGACGATGAACAGATAGCTGTCACAGTTTATCTCCAACTTAGCGGTGGATTATTTTAACAACGATATACATAAATTGATCTCTTTGACAAGTACTTCTAATCCGATGCTGTTTATGTCGAGAGGTAGGTTAGAGTTTCATATTTGCTTCAATAAATCTTTCCTGGGAAAAAAAAAAGAAGACTATGGTTTTAAAGAATCCACACTGCAAAAAAGAAACCCGTAAAAGTACGGGGAAAAACTGGCAGGTGGTGCGCCAGTATTTCTTCGTCGATTGTACGGGACAAAACGGAAAACTTGTCGGAAACTTTTATCGGAAAACTTGTTTGATCTACAGGATTTTCCTGTAAAATATATGTCATTGATACAATTTTACGGTTTTAAACTGTACTTTTAATTTACAGTTTTCCCCGTTGAAATTTACAGGCTTTTCCAGTAAAGTCTACGGATATTTTTTGCAGTGTACGCTTGATACAATTTCTTCTTCTTCTTCTTTTTTTTTTGTTTCATTTTGTTTACTCTCAAGGAACTTTTTCTGTATTATTATACAAAGTTTAATGAGATATAGCATTTACCATAAAAAATTAAGGAAAGTAATTATAGTAAAAGGAACATCGTAGAATCACCGAGAAGAGTGGAGATAGTGATGAGAAAAAGAAATATCATTTAACTGTTGTTTGTATTGAATTTATTAGTTTTAATTTGGGATAGATTTTATGTCTACAACATTTATTACACGTTATTATTTACTACATTCGAAGAATAATGAAGGATACTAATAGGGTAAGTTTATAATCAAAATTCGAGATTCAATTCTGAGATTCAAAATTTTAGTGGAACGGTTAAGCTATTTAACTAAGTTTTTCTTAAAAAAAAAAAAAAAAAAAAAAAGTCCTTCCGGGTTCATCGGAAGGGTAGGTTGATTTCTTTTTCCTTGTCAAGTAGCCGTCAATTTGTTTCAAAATGGCGGCTACAAACAATTAATGCACTTGGTAGAAATATTGATGTAGGCTATGCACATATGGAGTTTTAAGCAAATCGGTTCAAAAATATCTTTTTATGTGAATTTAAAATTTTCAAGTGGCCGGCGGTTGGAATGAGTTAAGTTGACAAATACATGAAATGTATTTGTGAGATAAGTCTACTGTACACATACAGTTCGAATTAATTCAAAATCTCAAAAGTCATCTTGTTGAAAAATTAAGTGGCTGCCACTTCGATCAAAATGGTAGAGAAAGTTGCTCATCTAAGATACCGTTGCAAATTTGAAAATATTTTTTTTTTTGTAGAAATTCTTTCAAAGAGGTTTAGTAAGTTGATAAAATGTTAGTTTTCTGCATTTCTAGTTTGTTTTAGCATTAAAATAGCCTAATTTTTCCTTAAAAACGCATGAAAAAGATCCAGTAACGCAGGTAATGGATTTGGCGACAAATTTGGCGACTTTTCCCCTATGGCGACTTTTTTGGCGACTTGGCGAGAAAATACTTATTATCGATATACCAAAGATGGACGCAATAACGTGACTGGTTCAAGAGTTACGTGACTTTTCTAGATTTTTGTTGTTGGAATGATAAATCCAATTTTCAACTTTGATTTGAATTAAGTATTTCTAAAGTTACCGGGATAACAAATGTTCAAGTGTCCCCCAGTTGGAAACAATACAGTGGAACAAGTTGCCCAGCAAACATATCCAAGATATTTGAAGCATAGGTTCACTGTCCAACTGTGGTTTAAATCAGTGCCGTGTTTCAAAAGTTAATTTTATGGCCAATTTTCAAGTGGCAGTCTAAGTGGTTGCAACTTGGAAACAAAATGGCAAAACAACTTGCCCAGCGAAATCATCCAGTATACTTGCATGATAAGTTCCTTGTCCAGTTCTAGTTCAAATTAAATCAGTATTTCAAAAATTATCGCCATAAGAAATTTTCAGGTGGCACCACTTGGAAAAAAAAGCGGAGTGAGATGTCCAGCGAACTTATCTGAGATATTTGAAGGATAAATCCAAAACTCAAATTTGATGCGAATTGATTCTGTATTACTAAAGTTACCATAATGACAAATTTTCAAGTGGCCGCCACTTGGAAATAAAATTGCGGATCAAGTAACCAAGTGAACTTATCCTAGATATTTGAACCATAAGTTCACTATCCAACTTTTATTTGAATCAGTTTAGTACTTTAAAAGTAATCGTGATGGCATATTTTCAAGTGGCAGTGTGATTTCAAGTGGCTGGAACTTAGAAACAAGATGTCGGGACAAGTTGCACAGGGAGAACATTCAAGATAATTATATGATAATATCACAGTCCAAATTTGGTTCGATTTGGAGTGTTATTTCAGAAGTTATCGTGATTTTAAATTTTCAAGTGGGAGCCTGATTTCAAGTGGTCCCGCTTAACTTATCTGCAACTTTATTAAAAATGGCGGATATAGTTTACTAATAAACTTCATTGAGATCCTTATGTGGTCTGTATTTACATCAAAATTCAAACAATTTCGGAATACGCTTTTTACAATTTCAATTTGAAATTTTCAAGTGGTCTCCACTTGAAAACAAAATGGCGGAGCAACTTGGTTAACAAACTCATCTAAGATATTTATAAGATAAGGTTAAGACACTGTTCGAATTTGGTTCCATTTGGAGTATTATTTCGGAAGTTATCATGGTTTTAAATTTTCAAGTGGTAGCCTGATTTCAAGTGGTCCCGCTTAACTTAAGATATCCGCCACTTTATTAAAAATGGCGGATACAGTTCATTAATAAATTTATTTAAGACACTTGTATAATCTACGTATGCATAAAAAAAAAAAAAAAAAAAATTGGAATACGCTTTTTACAATCTGAATTTGAAATTTTCAAGTGGTCTCCACTTGAAAACAAAATGGCGGAGCAACTTGGTTAGCAAATTCATTTATTTATAAGACAAGTTAAGACACTGTCCAAATTTGGTTCGATTTGGAGTATTATTTCAGAAATTATTGTGATTTTAAATTTTCAAGTGGTAGCGTGATTTCAAGTGCCCCCGCTTAACTTAAGATATCTACCACTTTATTAAGAATGACGGATAAATTCCATTAGTAAATTCATTGAGACCCTTGTGTGGTCTATATTTACATCAAATTTCAAACAAATTTGGAATACGCTTTTTACAATTTCAATTTGAAAATTTCAAGTGGTCACTTGAAAACAAAATGGCGGAGCAACTTGGTTAATAAACTCATCTAAGATATTTATAAGATATAAGTTAAGACACTGTCTAAATTTGGTTCGATTTGGGGTATTATTTCGGAAGTTATAGTGATTTTAAATTTTCAAGTGGTAGCCTGATTTCAAGTGGTCCCGCTTAACTTAAAATATCTGCCACTTTATTAAAAATGGCGGATAAACTTCATTAATAAACTTCATTGAGACCCTTATGTGGCCTGTATTTACAACAAAATTCAAGCAAATCTTGCTTTAAATATGCTTTTTACAATGTCGGTTTGAAATTTTCAAGTGGCTGCCACTTGTAAACAAAAGGTCGGAGCAACTTGGTTAACGAACTCATCCAAGATATTTATAAGATCAGTTCACTGTCCAAATTTGGTTCCATTTCGAGTATTATTTCTGGAGTTATCGTGATGACAAAATTTTCATTATAGATAGATAGATAGATAGATAGATAAACGAAGTGATTGCAATAGGTCGATTTCTAAAGAAATTAACCTAATAGTGCCGTTCATCAATTTTTTCTGGAAGTTATTTTTTTTACCACAATGTGCAAAAGGAAAAAAAAAAAGTTATTTATTAGTAGCAGGCGTTGTTCGCTTCGCTGGTCCCTATATTTACATTGATTCTCAAAATTACATATAACTTATTAATATAAAAATCTCATTAAAAAAAAAAAAAAAAAAAAAAAAAAAAGGATTAATTGGAATCCATTAAAATTCTCAATCTTTTTGTCCCCCTCCCCCCATCAAGGGAAAGAGAATTTGCAAAATTCCCTTATAGCGTGTGTTGGGTACGTATAGCAAAACCATGGTAATAGAATATCTCTATAGCTTCTCTATATAATCTATAGCTTCATGAGCAAAACCCACCTATCAGAAATCACATTCCTGAGATAATTTAGAGTAGAGTTACTATTGGAAACGTGTTTTTTCCTCTCCAAGGTATATTTCGCAAAAAATCAATTTATAGTTCGTGTAGTTGTGTAAACTCACTACATCCACATAACAAAAAATTGCTTTCCTGAGAAAATTTTAGATAGAATTTCACTTGGAAACGTGTTTTTTGCCCTAAGGGGGAAAGGGGGGTGTGAGGGAGTTCCTCACATATCCTTTTATTTTATCAAATTTATTCAATTATAATTAAAGATCTATTTATTCACAATTAAAAAGTATTAACTTTTATAATCCTTTGTATTTAGGTCAAGCTTATTTCAATTTTAGTAAATTATGTATTCAAAATTAAAATACTTATCATTTTCTAATTTAAGAACAAATTCAGTATTAAATACATTGATCTCTTTTTAGCTTAATGCAATATATATATGTAGGGATCTAAACACAATTTAATTTTATTATCCCTTAAAGTAATTATATTTTTATTTCCATTTCACTATGTTTCCCAATAAATCTAATTTATATTTATAGCTGTAAATGTATGTTGG
The DNA here is from genome assembly GCA_963930645.1 of Salticus scenicus. NCBI lineage: Eukaryota > Metazoa > Arthropoda > Arachnida > Araneae > Salticidae > Salticus > Salticus scenicus. Next base: position 289,401,444 of record OZ005649.1, read on the forward strand.
AAACTTTCCGTTATATCTTTTTATTATTTTATTTTATTTTATATACAGATAATCTATTTAATAGCAGCTATTAATGACCCGTTGTGCAGACATCATGTCGCATGAATTTTCGCAATATTTCTTAATTACTTGCACCTGTCTTTTCCAACGGTATTCGTTGGCGAATGTGATTTATGCCAAAAAGGGTTGCCATATTTTTAACCATCATTTCTTTTTAAAAAAACTTCCCATTGAATTAACATTAACAACAAAGAAAGATGTATTGGCGCCCTTGGCTTCAAAATGTGGAGATATTTCCATAACCTGGCATTTTACAAGGGTGCTGTCGGATTGGATTCCGAGACAGTTTGATAATAATCACCGTGCAAAAAGGATGTAATTTTTCTCAGTTAAAATTCTCTCTCTCCTCCACCATCGTTTTATAACGAATTCATTTTATGGATATGAACCTGGATGTGTCCTCTTATGTCATTTTATATTTTTGAATAAATACTCACGGCTAATTAAAAAAATGACTGGAACTGACATTTATTTTAAAATGACTATTTTTATTGACTTAGTTTTTTAGAGGACAGTGGCTTTTATGCTACAGGGGGAATTTTCAAAATCCTTTTATAGAGTGTTTTAGGCACACATAATGCCGATATTAAGCGATGTCGAAAATAAAGCAATATAAATGTTAAGTTATGATTAATAAATGATAATCCAAAGTTATTTCTTTTACATCTACAAACATATACGTACAAAATGAAGAATTGGTAACTTGACACATTCAACCCTTTCTGATTTTTTAAAAATGGTTTATTGAATTTGTTGCTCTGAATTTAACGCTCATATCAGTTATAATAGGTTTCCGCCGAGAAAGAGTTATTTCTTCCTAATAGATAAATAAAATATACACGCTATCTTTAATATTTGACAGACTATACTTAATTATCCAAATCTTTTCAACGGGAGGTAATAATAATAATAAAAAAAAAAAAAACTGAACTCAAGTGAAATTAATGGACCGCAGAAGCTTCGAAGCCTGGCGCTTGAAAAATTGCGTTAATCGCTTTCTTTTCCGAAAAGCATTTCCTCTTCAAGGTCACTATTGATTTTAAAATAGTTTCAAGTTCAAAAGCAACTCTTTTGTGAAATTCAGAGAAGGATAAATCAGGCTTTTATCATTTAACTTTTGGTGCTAAGGCGACATGAAGATCGATGGGAGAATTACATAAGAATATATTGTGAAATACAGAGAAGAAGATTTTTTTTTTTTTTTTTATATCCTTCCAGCGGGCGCGCTTCTTATACGAACATGAAAGGTCGCGCGTATTTTCCACATACACTACTGTAAAATATGTATTTTAAAGTATCTGAATATTTTAATTTACTTTAATCATTTGAAGATTAATAAGAACATTCAATTGGAACTTTTATTCATTAAAAAAAAAAAAAAAAAAAAAAAAAACTGAAAGAATGAAACTGAAAGCACAAAATCAATATAAAGTAATCAAAGAATCATCGGAATTATTTGAAAATAAAATAAAGAATATAGTTGATGTTTTGTCATTTTTAATAAAAAGTGTAAAGATAAAAGTTAATTAGTTTTAAAAATATTTAAAATAATAATGTTTAAAACAAAAACAACAAAGAATCATTTTAAACACGGAAAAAATAATCAAATATAACAAAACATTACATGAACGGTCGCGCGTATTTTTCAAATACAAATAGCAAATATACAGCTTCATATCATTGTCTCGATCTTCTAAAGATTACTAAAAATAGATCAATATATACTGAGTGAATAGCCAAAGATAAGTGTCCCAAATGCTCTCTGACTTTAAGATATACAACGAGATTCACAGCTAGTGTATCTCTGATATACGCGCGCCCGTTAGAAGGTTAAGAAAGTGCATTACATCGGATTTGCTGAAACTATTTTCGTGTATCCTTTAAAAGGAGAATATAAACTTCTACTTAATATACTAATTAATCAAAAGTCAACACGCATTTAAGGGAAAAAAAAAAAAAAACTTCTTTTAAGTAAAACAAGTAGAAATGTACGACAAAATATGTAAAAATGCAGTAACTGGATAATTGTGAGGAACTGAGATTTTCAGAAATTCGTGTTTAAATGTTTTGCTATCCGTTTAATTTTTAGTATGTGGAAAGTACATTTTGTAAACAAGTCGCGCTTAAGCAAGCTAATTTATTTATATTTTGTAATATTTCCTCGAATATACCTGTCTCTCTCTCTCTCTCTCAAAAAAAAAAAAAAAAAAAAAAAAAAAAAAGACACATAGGATATTAATTAATTTATAAATACCTTAAATTATAATTTAATGCGAACTAAGCATTAAAATATATATTCAATTTAAATACAATTATAGAAATAATGTAATATATTGCAAACTGTGTTTACTGAAACATGTTATCCTTATTGGCATTCGCAATATTCATGACAGCTATGCCTAAAACTGTATAAAGCGACGTTCCTTTAAGTGAGCAAAAACCTCTGGGAGGGGTAAATTCAAACCCTTTGGGGTAAATTGCTCAAAGATTAATCGGAAATACAAAGTAACGTAGGGTTAGAAAGACAATACTCATGTATACTTGTTGTTGCAAAAGGAAGAAGAAAATGGAGTAAAGAATATTATTTTTAAAATTAACAAAATGTTGCAGTTGTGATATTAACACATTTGGTTGCTAACCAAACATAGCCAACCATTTGGTTGCCAACCATTTACATAGGTTGCCAACATTTTAATTTATTCCGGAGCATTTTTAGCCCGCCTTTATTCCATACCACTTTTTTTTATGAGTAAGTTTCTCTTATTTTATCATAGTTATATACTGGAGAGAAATGTTCTAAAAATAAAGTGGTGCGAAATAAAGGCGGGGCTAAAAATGCTCCGGAATAAATTAAAATGTTTGCAACTCTGTTAACCCCTTAACTGCCCCGGGTGTATATATACATTTTTCTGAAATACGATCCTTTGTACTTTGCTGATACCGTTGAAACTACTGACACTTTTGGGAAATGCAATAAAATCACATTGAAAGTGATGTTGACATTGCGTTCGAAATATTTACTCTTTTCAGAGTTGAGAGAAAGCGGTGGCACTGAGAAGCGATTCCCTTAAATTTTCCTCGGCAGGTAAAGGGTTAAGAGAAGTCACGATAATTAGATGATTTACAGCAATGAGCTTTGATGCAATATTTCCACCAATTTACGGCTTCTGTTGGTCTATGGGTAGTGGGAACAAGATACTCTGCACTATCAAGGAATATTTCCTAAGCCAAATTTTTTTGTTTGCAGCTATAGTTATGAAAGTGGCGTCTAGATTTGCTCTGCAAAAATACTTTGCACTATCAAGAATATTTCATAAGCCGAACTTTTTTTGCCTGCAGCTATAGTTATAAAAGTGGTGTCTAGATATACTAAAGTATAGCTATACTCTGTTAGATGAGACCGCTTTTAGTGCCACGTAGGGAAAAATAGCGAAGTTAGCGTTACTATCTCAAAAATTTTACGAGATAGTAAAAAAAAAAAAAAAAAAAAAAAAAAAGAAAAGAAAAGAAAAGAAAGAAAAGGTGAATTACAAAGATGTATAGCATCATCGATTAATAAAAGACTCCTGCTTCCTGTAGGCGGGAATGATAAAAACAGAATACTTTAAACGCGTATTTGCTTGTTCACAATTGACCTTCTGTGATATGACGAAAAGATCTTAGAAACTAGTATGTTGTGGCCACCACAAGACTTTCTTCTATATTTTCCTATACATATTCAATCAGTAACAATATTAAAAAAAAAAAAAAAAAAAAAGATTTTTTTTTTTTTTTGGTTAAAAGTAAAAAGAATCGATAACTTTGTTTTAAATTATCACAGATTTATAGTTCAACCATTCGTTTTAAAGGTATTGACGAGATCTTTCGAATGATACCCATCTTCAAAATTTAACCCCCCCGGGGGGGAACCGATGCCCCCCCCATGCACAATTTTTTTTTCCTAGTTAACTACTACTATTATCAATAATTCATAATAATTTTACAATCACAAGTTTAAAATAACTCTCATTATGCCCATTTATACGGAATTTTGTCCTATGCTGCCATGTTAAAAATTTGCATAAAATGCCATCACAGCGCCACCTGTTGAGCTATTGATCCCCAAATCATCTGGCCTCCAGTTCATGTCAGGGTGCAACTTAATACCAAGTTTGGTTAAATTTCATTCATTGGTTCGTGAGATACAGCGTCCAGAAAAAATGATACAGACAGACACACAGACGCACAGACGCACAGACACACAGACAGACAGACATTTTCTAAAAACTATCAAATCGTATTCAGGACATCCCAAAACGTGTAGATGCGTCAAAAAACGGAGGTCGAAAATTTTCGCGAATCCAATACTTTCTCTATATTACATATAGAAGAAAGTAAACTAGTATGTTGTGGCCACCACAAGACTTTCTTCTATATTTTCCTATACATATTCAATCAGTAACAATATAAAAAAAAAAAAAAAAAAAAAAAAAAAAAAAATGATTTTTTTTTTCTGTGAAAATTAATACATATTCAATCACTAACAATATTAAAAAAAAAAAAAAAAAAAAAAAAATCGAATTTTTTTCTAAGTTTTTTTTTTTTTTTTTTTTTTTTTTTTTTTTTTTTGGTTAAAAGTAAAAAAAATCGATAACTTTGTTTTAAATTATCACAGATTTATAGTTCAATCATTCGTTTTAAAGGTATTGACGAGGTCTTTCGAATGATACCCATCTTCAAAATTTAGGGGGGAAGCGATGCCCCCCCATGCACAAAATTTTTTTCCTAGTTACGTACTACTATTATCAATAATTCATATTAATTTTACAAACACAAGTGTAAAATAACTCTTATTATGCACATTTATACGAATTTTTGTCCCATACTGCCGTGTTAAAAATTTAGATAAAATGCTATCACAGCGCCTCCTGTTGAGCTATTGATCCCCAAATATAATCAGCACCAGTTTATGTCGGGGACCAACTAAATACCAAGTTTGGTAAAATTTCGTTTAAAAAAAAAAAAAAAAAGATTTTTTTTTCTAAGTTTTTTTTTGTTAAAAGTAAAAAAAATCGATAACTTTGTTTTAAATTATCACAGATTTATGGTTCAACCATTCGTTTTAAAGGTATTGACGAGATCTTTCGAATGATACCCATCTTCAAAATTTACCCCCCCCCCCCGGGGGTACTTCCCCCCAGGGGGGGAACCGATGCCCCCCATGCACAATTTTTTTTTCCTAGTTAACTACTACTATTATCATTAATTCATATTAATTTTACAATCACAAGTTTAAAATAACTCTCATTATGCCCATTTATACGGAATTTTGTCCTATGCTGCCATGTTAAAAATTTGCATAAAATGCGATTACAGCGCCACCTGTTGAGCTATTGATCCCCAAATCATCTGGCCTCCAGATCATGTCAGGGTGCAATTTAATACCAAGTTTGGTTAAATTTCATTCATTGGTTCGTGAGATACAGCGTCCAGAAAAAATGATACAGACAGACACACAGACGCACAGACACACAGACAGACAGACATTTTCTAAAAACTATTAAATCGTATTCAGGACATCCCAAAACGTGTAGATCCGTCAAAAAACGGAGGTCGAAAATTTTCGCGAATCCAATACTTTCCCTATATTACATATAGAAGAAAGTAAACTAGTATGTTGTGGCCACCACAAGACTTTCTTCTATATTTTCCTATTTATATTCAATCAGTAACAATGTAAAAAAAAAAAAAAAAAAAAAAAAAAAAAAATGATTTTTTTTTTTCGGTGAAAATTAATACATATTCAATCACTAACAATATTAAAAAAAAAAAAAAAAAAAAAAAAAAAAAAATCGAATTTTTTTCTAAGTTTTTTTTTTTTTTTTTTTTTGGTTAAAAGTAAAAAAAATCGATAACTTTGTTTTAAATTATCACAGATTTATAGTTCAATCATTCGTTTTAAAGGTATTGACGAGATCTTTCGAATGATACCCATCTTCAAAATTTAGGGGGGAAGCGATGCCCCCCCATGCACAAAATTTTTTTCCTAGTTACGTACTACTATTATCAATAATTCATATTAATTTTACAAACACAAGTGTAAAATAACTCTTATTATGCACATTTATACGAATTTTTGTCCCATACTGCCGTGTTAAAAATTTAGATAAAATGCTATCACAGCGCCTCCTGTTGAGCTATTGATCCCCAAATATAATCAGCACCAGTTTATGTCGGGGACCAACTAAATACCAAGTTTGGTAAAATTTCGTTAAAAAAAAAAAAAAAAAAACGATTTTTTTTTCTAAGTTTTTTTTTTTGTTAAAAGTAAAAAAAATCGATAACTTTGTTTTAAATTATCACAGATTTATGGTTCAACCATTCGTTTTAAAGGTATTGACGAGATCTTTCGAATGATACCCATCTTCAAAATTTACCCCCCCCCGGGGGGTACTTCCCCCCAGGGGGGAACCGATGCCCCCCCATGCACAATTTTTTTTTTCCTAGTTAACTACTACTATTATCAATAATTCATATTAATTTTACAATCACAAGTTTAAAATAACTCTCATTATGCCCATTTATACGGAATTTTGTCCTATGCTGCCATGTTAAAAATTTGCATAAAATGCGATTACAGCGCCACCTGTTGAGCTATTCATCCCCAAATCATCTGGCCTCCAGATCATGTCAGGGTGCAATTTAATACCAAGTTTGGTTAAATTTCATTCATTGGTTCGTGAGATACAGCGTCCACAAAAAAATGATACAGACAGACACACAGACACACAGACACACACACAGACAGACAGACAGACATTTTCTAAAAACTATCAATTCGTGTTCAGGACATCCCAAAACGTGTAGATCCGTCAAAAAACGGAGGTCGAAAATTTTCGCGAATCCAATACTTTCTCTATATTACATATAGAAGAAAGTAAAAAGAACAACTAGCTATCACAAGATTCCTTTATTTTAGAAGTTAAAACTTCTTTCTGGCAACTGCAATGCACATTTGGAATTCGAATTTTATGGTGCACATGTTGTAGAGTAGTGTGTGACACGTCTGCTCAAACAAGGGTCTAAATGTGCATTGCAGTTGACAGTAAAGTTTGAGCATCGAAAATAAAAGGTATCTTGTGATAACTCATTATTTTTTCTTTCTAAGTTTGTTCCGTCACATTTCAGTGTGGAAAAGTGCGAAAAATCAAATCTGAGTTTACAGTGCCCTGTTTTTATCATTCATGTCTAAAAAGGGTCTTCTCGTACAAAATCGATGTTATTCTTCAATTTTATGATTCACGTATTTCTCTATCTTTACCGTATTCTAGAAAAGAATGCTAAATCTGCAACTTTCCATCATGTGGCACTGTAAGCGATCTCATCTAATTGTGCATATCCACTTTACTATACCTGCACCTACTTTTATGATTATAGCTGCAGCCGTTCAACATTTAAAATGGGGAACGGACTTTAGGGGGCACCATGTGGTCGTGTTTTCTTTCGACCCGAAACAATTGTTGGAAACTTTTTAATTTTTATTGAGTTTATTCAAAGTTTTGTACTTCTTACCCTGTATATGTATTATCTGGAATGGATAGTTCCAGCTATCCTGAAGGCCATTGAATGGACCACTACACGCAGAGTTGCCAGGTAACAGTTACTGCTCAAATGACCAATGGAAGCAGTTGACCAATGTTGATTACTAAATGTCAGGAATTCAAGTGAAGTCGCTCCATATTTTTTTCTTCGCAATTTTAACCATTTTAGAATAATGGCAAATTTCCACATCTTTCATGTTGGGTTCTTTGCAGTAGTTATGATATGTTTTGTTATCAATCAATCTAAGTCAGATAATTTTTGAATAACAAAGTGTAACAGATTTTAAAGGAATTTCTATAAATAAACAAGAAATAAATATGATGTGATTCGCATAGATTATAAATACTGGGACATAAATACTTTTCAATATCTTTAGAAGTGTGACAAACATAGCTAAATAATACATGTCCAGTAATTTCTACCTATATCCCATAAGGTATCTGAATATTTTTGTGTAGCCTCGTTAACGAATCTTTAATATATTAATCATCCTGCCTTCTACAGGAAACATTTTTTATTGCATCTGAAATACATATGTTAATTTCATTATATTCTGTGCATTATAAAAATATTAAAATTTGTAAAAAAAAAAAAAAAAAAAAAAGGAAAAAAAAAAAGGCTATAATGTAGCACAATAGATTCAAATTCTTTTGTGAGTCCTTCTACACAAATCAATAGTGCTGTGTTTACTGTTTTCGATGAGAACACAGTTTACTTAAATAACATATATAGATTTCAAATGATCCCATAAATATTTAGGAAAAGTAGAGCATCGAGAAAAAAGACGTTCCAAAATCATTGATATTTTTCAGTGATCTAGAAAAATGCTAAAAAAGGGTTACAAGATTATGTTTTTTTCTTTGAGCCACAGTTGTCATTATGCAAAACTTTATGATTATTTATATATAGCTTTATTTTAATATGATTTACAGATTTTAACGTTTATATCGTTAGTATAATTGGGTAATTTTAAATTTAAAGAGAGAGAGAGAGAGAAAAAAAAAAGGTGGGGGGAAGGGAGGGAGGGGTAAAATGTAAGAGAAAAACATAAAGACTTCGCATAAGCACATGTGTGAAAAAACAATTCAACTGACAACGATCAGAAAATGTAGGAAATATAGTTTAAAAACTAGTATGTTGTGGCCACCACATGACTTTCTTCTATAATTTTCTATACAAATTCACCCAGTAAAAATTATTTATTAAAATTATTATTAAAAAAAATTATCTTCCATGATAATTCAGACGATTTCCATATTAGAGAGGTAGTATAACACTAAATATATTATAAAAAAAAAAAGTCAATTTTACTGTCAATATTACATTAAAAAAAAAAAAAAAAAAATGTTAAAAATGAAAAAAATCGATAACTTTATTTTTAATTATTGCAGATCTATGGTTCAACCATTCGTTTCAAAGGCATTGGTGAGCTCTTTTGAAAGATACCCATCATGAAAGTTTACTCCCCTCGAGGAGGGACTTCCCCCCCAGGGGTGGAGGCGAGGCTCCTACACATACAAAAATTTTTCCCCAGTTGACTATCTCTATTATAAATAATTCTTGTAAATTTCATAATGGTTAAAATAATTCTCTTTATGCACATTTATAGAAAATTTTGTCCTATACCACCATGTTAAAAATTTAGAAAAAGCAGGATGGCAACGCAACCTGTTAGACAATTTTTACCAAAAGTTGATAGGCACTAATTTATGTCAAGGTGCATCTACATACTAATTTGTATGAAATTCTGTGCAGTAGTTCCAGAGATGCAGTTGCCACAAAATTTTGTCACACACACACACAGACTGACAGACAGACAGACAGACAAACATTTTCTAAAAATGGTCAAATCGTGTTCTACAGCTCTCAAAACGTGTAAATCCATCAAAAACCCGAGGTCGAAATTTTTTACGAATCTTATACTTTCTTCTATTGAATATAGAAGAAAGTAAAAAGACACCGAAAAGCGAAAAATGTAAGCAAAGAAGCTGCTGTAGAAATTCTGACAGGGCTTATTATGCAAAGGTGTTAATTAAAAAATACAAAACATTTTCTTCACTTAATTTAAAAGCACTAGCATCCTTAACTATGTATATTAATGAAGAAAAATAATCATTAGGCCTTAAAAGACATATATATTTTTTTTTTCAGTGTGACATTAAATAAGGAAAATAAATAAATAAATAAATAAATAAAACAAAATAAATAAATAAATAAAACAAAATAAATGAATAAATAAACTTTAGAAATTTTTTTCACGGTATCAGGCAAATTGAATGCACGTATAAACTGGCTAAAAAGAAGATACAAATAGAGACGTATTGATTTTTTTGGGGAGAGAGAGAAAAGGCATAAAAATCCTTAGAATAATGTGCGAAGAGAAAAACCTGATTATTCGCATAAAAGAACATAGTTGATGATACTCAATGTAATTAATAAAGTTAAGAAGATCTTTAGTAATTGAATCTAATGTTAAAAAAAAAAAAAAAAAAGCAAAATTTTTCATTACTTTATTTTTATTTTTATTATTTTATTCTGGAACTTTATGAAAAGTGCTGAGTGTTGATTTTATACCAACTTTTTTATATAATGGAATAAATAATGAAGAAATAAAGGATTTAAAAAAATTGATAATTTAAATAAAGAGCGAACAATATAAAAAATTAACACTTTTTTAAAATTTAATTTACTGTTTTTTTTTTTTTTTCTTAGGATTAATTGTATTTTGAGCAGTTGTATGCTTTTTAAATTTTTCAATTGTAATAACCATGTACAAATGAACAAAAAAAAAAAAAAAAAAAAGCTATATATAAAAGAAAAATATACATATAAAAGAAAAAATTGTTCAGTTCAGCACATATATTTATATTAGTTGTTAAGCGTTATATATGTTTTCTATGTGACAGTAATTACCGAAGTGCCAAAGTAATAGTACTTAAGTAACAATACTTCAGTACTTTTTATTATACTATTATGATGTAGGGATGGATATTATACCACGGTTAATAATGGTCATTTCAGTGGGTTAATTCAAAATTGGTAATTCAGTTATTAAAATGAGTTTTAAATGAATACCTCTCATAGACCATAATGTTTTGATCTTCAAATAAGGACCAGTAGTAATTACTATTTTTAACAGGGCAATATCATAGTGAACCTGAATATCATATGTCAGTTTCAAGACTTTCTAAAAATATTTGCAGAAATCAAAGTGCGGACTGACAAACGGGCAGTCTGACAGAGACACGATCAAAAGGACAGACAGATAAACAATAAGTCAAAAGATGAATAGAAGACGTAAACACTTTTTCAACTTTGTTAGAAAGTGTTATAGAAATACAGTCGGTAACAAAAGTGTCCGAACACTAGCAAAAATTCCTATGTAAAAAAAGTACACTTCATACGGTTTTGTTAAGTAAATCCTTATCGAATCATGTTCTTACACTGACTAAGAACAGGATTCAACAAGGATTTATTTAACAAAACTGTATGAAGTGTACTTTTTCTACATAGGAATTTTTGCTAGTGTTCGGACACTTTTGTTACTGGCTGTACGTAGTTGGGAGTTTGAGAGTTTTATGATTTTAATTCCAAACGAGGCTTTTGAAAAAATATAGTTGAAGTCTATTTCAAAGCAAAATCATTTGCTTGAAACTTTTGTATTACAATTAATAATAAAACTGAAAATAAAAGTTACATCTTGAAAACTTTTTTCATGTTTTCTTGAAGTAATGACCCATTTTTTTTTTTTTTTTTTTTTTTTTCCCTGAAATTTTGAATTTTTGTCGATGAAATTTTATTTGTGACTACAATTTTATTTTCGCTAATTGCAAATTTTGTTTTTTACTTTTTTTTTCTTTTTTAATTAACCTTATTATTACTATTTTCTTAGATATTGGTAATAAAAAATATTCTGGTTAAAGTTTTGCCAAATGTCAAATTTGCGTCATTAGCTGAAATACCCGGTATTTATCGTTGTGATCTGAAAGAAAAAGTGATATAATAATTAAAAAAAAAAAATACATTAAATAAATAGATAAATAAATAAAGCAAAATTAAAATAAATAAATAAAATAACAATAATCTGATTTAGCACTTCTCAGATGGCTTCCACTTACGCTAAATTTTGATGCTATAAAGACAGGTATATTAAGGTATAAGATTAAGGTATAAGATAACAAGTATTGTATATATGAACATACATAAAAAAAAAGTTTTTAGAAAGTTTAAAATAGCTTTAGAAAAAGTTTTATTTGATGCATTTTCCCAAGTGAAGCGGAAAGTCAAGACCGCACCCCACCTCACCCCACCTGCCACCCCCGCACTTCTTTTGAATGTAGTACCTACGTTCATAAAAAAATTTAAAGTGTTATTAAATTTAAACGTTCCTTCCAAATTATTCAGAAAAATTTCACCATGCAACTTCCTGAAACATAGTAATCTTGGTGAAAACTTTTTAAGTGACAACTCCATATGATCTTCAAAACACAAAATTTCAATTTTCTACAGTTATCTGTTTTTAAATTATACGCATAACAGACATACACGTATAAATCAACCGTTAAAAACTTTTTTTAAATTTTCATGGGGTTTCAAAGTGTGTAATTACAGTAAAAATTCAGCGTTAAAATATCGGATAAACACTACTATGTCTACTGTATGGGTATGAGAAAGAAATTGTCATTCCTAATCAGCTTCTCTGGACTTGGGTAAAATATAGTAATGGCCCCTTCCATCAATTACCTTAAATAGAGAATAATGTATGCGTTTAGTTTTGGTTATCCATGTATATTGTCAATGAATTTATATATACACCACACAGTGTAAAATATGAAAAACACGTTACACAACTTGAAATGCATTTCAAGCAATTTCCAAGCATACTATAATATATCCGAAAAAATTTTTTGGTGACCCTGTAAACGAGTGGTGAATGCTCTTCATACCATATTCAATACAAAACATGATTTTATGCATGTGAAATATATATTCTCGTTTCATTTCGTTTAGTGCAGTCTAAAGATGTTAAACTGCACCTACAAGAAATTTTGCCTATAGTTGTAATGTATTTGAATTCTTTTGAATGTTCATGTACGCGAATTATTCGCCCCATTTTAATAAAAGATTTTAAGTAAAATTTCTATATGATATAGATTTAGAATACTGAATCCGGACTTCCTGCTAATACTTCTTGAGTTAAGGATAACAGGCTGTTACACACAGAGACACACAGTCACTGGCAGAGACATAGACCAACCACTAAAAACTTGAATTTTAGATTCAGAGAATCTAAAAACATTTAAATATAGCAAAACTCAATTTTAAAAAAATAATCAAGAATCAATATTTTCTTAACCATTATATGACTAAGAGTGGGGGAAAAAAAAGAAACTTTTAACGCGGAAAGTTTACTTTGAGAATTTTCCACTTATATTGGACAATGTGTCTGATAATTGTTTTTGACTCTGTAAAATAATTATTAATAATAATGATACTATATTCTACAGAAAGCCTAGTTTTGGTGTATCTGAATAGTGATGTTAATTCCGTTGTGTTGTATATTGTATAACGATATTAAAATTTGTCCTAAATATACACGTTTCATAGATCGTAATAAAATTAAAATTCTTTAGTGTGACATACACGAATGATGTTGATGATAATTATATAATTTTTAATAGAAAATTATGTTATAGGGTACTTTAATAACACACAATAGTTTTAAATGATTATTTAAATATTTAAGAAAAGTGTGACACTGACAGACTGACAACCCGAAGTCAATATTTTTGGAAAAAACCACAGTTAATTCTATACAAAACGTGATGATAATTTATATATATAGTTTTATTTTAATATGACATAGATTTTCACATTTATATCATTAACCCTCGCTTTCCCTCGGTTTGACCCCATTTTGTAGTTGAAATTTAGTTAAGCCCGCCTCATTCAAAAAGTGCGCTAATTCGCCAGAGATAGCAAACGTAACCAGTGGAATGCTGCAACATCTAAACGATACAAAAAGACTCAGTGCTGGTGATTTTCGCCAAACGTGCCAAGCGGCACCTGAAAGCAATTTTTCTGCAGTAATGCATTGATCTTGGGAAAGCGAGGGTTAATGTAATTGGATAATTTAAAATATAATTATGAAAACATTTCGTTGTAAAATATACTAAATGTTTTTCAATTTAGTTTACAAACATCTGCATCGTTAATTACATATTATTATTACTAAAAAATAGTTATTAAGTATTAAAATGAAGTTTTTTTTCCACTCATAAGAAAAAAAAAAAAAAAAACTCGTTTAAATACTCATTTAATCTATCAGGGATATTCAATATAGGTACAAATTGAGACATATAAAGACGTATTGCTTTTTCTGGAAACACGTATAAAAATCTTCAGAATAAAGTTCTAAAAGAAAAAAGCTGATTATTCGCATAAAAACACCTAGCCGGATATACTTAATATGATTAATAAAGTTAAGAACTTAGGTTATTAAATCTGGAAAAGTGCTGAGTTTTTGAATGATTTTTTTTTTTTTTTAGATGATGGAATGTACGATATTGAAGTGATCCATATAAAAATTGATTTTAAAAATTGATAAAGTAAGTAAAGTGGGAGAAATGTGATGCTATTTGTAATACTTTTTTTTTTTTTTTAATAGAAGGAATTTTGAGTACATGTTGTATCTATACGTTACATTTTCCAAAAGTAATATTTAGATAAAAGTGATTTAAAAGAAAAAAATAATAAGAGGCGTCAAAGAAGAAAATTTGATACAGCTTTTGAGTTATTCAGTTTTATTTATGCACTCTGTTTGATAGTAATAACCGAAGTGTTAAAATAACACAGTGAGTGCTTTTTATTGAGTCATGTATGTCGATAATTTTAAAGTACTTTTATGTTAAAATAGCCTTTAAAAATCTAACGATAACCCAATTACGAAGGTAGAGTTTATTTTAAATAAATGAAGACTAAAAGGATAATAATTATGATAAATAATTTTCTTGCTACATTTCTTCAGAACTTTGAAAAATAATTTCAAAAAGAAACTGTCCTCGAATTTTGAGGACATATGGTCATCCTCGTCATATGATGTACTGATAAAAAATTATATCACAGTTAACGGTGGTTACTTCAGGGATAACTCAAATGTACAGTCGGTCAAAAACCGACTGTACATATTCTACTTTGGAAGAATGGTATAAATATAAGAGGAAATAAGCATACAGCATATCAGTATACAAAGTGAATAAATGTAACAGCTGTCTAAGGAGGCTTCCCTGAGTCTATCAAAACATTAGCAACATTAGTGCTGTATTACTTAAGGGGACTCGGCACCTTTGAACGTTTCATATAAAAGCATATATTTCCATTTAATATTTATAAATTGAACGATGTTAGGTTTGTTCAGTAAAATAGATATTCAGGCAACAATTCTCATGGTTTTTGATAGATTTTTTACAGGTCTGAAATTTTTAAATCGCGTTTTCTCAGTTTGCATTTTTTCATGACTTCATCATCCTCAAAATACTTAAATTTCTACCGATATTTAAGAAAATACTTAATTATTTTTTTTGGATGTTTAATAGAACCCACTTAAAAGAATTAGAGACGAATTTTGCGATATCCTTAAAAGAAAAAAAATAAATAAAATATAGCTTTTTTTTTTTTTTTTTTTTTTTTTTTGCAAATCTTTATGTAAACATGCATTTTTTAATTTTTTTTTTCTCAAAAACGAATCGATAAATTTCAAAATTCACATCTAATTTTTTTACGTAAATTCCATGAAACATTAAAAAAAAAAAAAAAAAAAAAAAAAAATCAAGTCCTTCAAGTCATATCTGTAGAAATTTAAGCATTTTGAAGATAATAAATTCCTCAAAAAATGTAAACTGTGAAAACGCAATTTAGATATTTCAAATCTATAAAAAATACATCAAAAAACATAAGAATTGTTGCCTGAATATATATTTTATGTAACAGACCAATTATAGTTCATTTTATAAATATTAAATAGAGGTACAGTAACCGACACTTAATAAAATCACTGGTTAATAAAATCAGCCGCTTAATCTGATCAAATTGACAGGACCGGAATCAAATCAGTCCAAACCAATTTTAAAACTAACGCTTAATAAAATCAGCATCGCCGGTTAATAAACTCAAAATATCTCTTAAGAAGCAAAAATGCTGAGCAAATGCTTATTTATACTGTGAATTTTTATTTTTTAAATAAAAAATAAATTAAATACAGAAATCCCTCTGTTATCTCTCTTTGTCAAAAATTTTACATTTACAATATTAAATTTTACATTTGCAGCGATTAAACAAGCCCCATCACTTGCCTTAGGAACAATTCCAAGGAATGTATTCTTCAAAGCGCGATAATAAGTTACAAATTTGATTTAATCCGCCAGTGATTTTTGTATTTAATTTTTAATTATTAAAAGACGATTTCTAATTCTTATTCTGAAATAACTAAGAAACAAGATGGTTTAAACGGAAAGATTTTAACTTTTAAAGGCAGGCGTGAACTTTCAGCAAAGTAATGATGATTTTATTCCAAGGAATGAGCATCGGCGCTTGGGATGTGTTTAATTCTCTTATTTTGAAGGAACAGTTAAATAATTATCTGTTAAAAATTAATTAATACTGTTTATTAATTCCATTATTTGGTATCTTTTGAAATTTCTTTTCAAATTCAGGGAAGTAACATCTTTCTCTCGAGTGCAGGAATGTTCGCCGGACATAAAAATAAGTCGCTTAATAAAGTCACTTTTGCTCAGAACGAATGTGATTTTAATAAGCGGCGGGTACTCAATATATATACATAGAAAGTATTGTTTCTATATTCCAATTGTTTTTATTGCAGAGGAAATCAATTATATATCAAATTTTGTCTTAACAAAATTCTATTCTGTGGTATTTTAAATATTTTGCTTAAAAGAGAGAGAGAGAGACTTTCTAATTTTTGTAAGAATTTTACTTTTTATTATCTACAAAAGTATATTTTTTTAAACTGAGAATAAATGGATTCCAGAAAAATTTTCTTAAAAAAAAAAAAAAAAAAAGAAAAAGAAATATCGAAGGTATTTTTCACCCTATTATATAAAGCTTCAAAGTCTTATTTTCCCTTTTATAGCCCAGATAACACCTTGATATATGAAAAAATTCTTTTGAAATAGTGAAGATTTTAAGGGCCATTATTTTCTACGCCTTCCTTCTTTTTTATTGACCACTGATCTGTGTTACTTTAAAGGTCATGGAATGATTAATCATTAAAGGTCATATGAAATAGCTATTCTCTTGAGACAGTCATATACAGAGTGGTTATAATTAAAATTCCCCTATAAACAGCATCCTACAGCGCAAACGGATGAACGGAATGCAACGAAATTTGGTATATAGACTATACACCAAATGTTCTCACGAAATTTCGAAAAAAAAATAATTAGTTCCAAAATATTCACCAGAGGGCGCTTTTTCCGGAAAAAAACATTAAATTTAACACAATAAACGACCAAAACGGAATGCAGAAACAATATTAACATTTATCAACTAGTTTCTGATCACCTTGTCACCGAAACACATTAAGTAAAGGTTAGGAAAAAACTAGTTGGCGTAGGTGAACTCTGCCCAGTTCCCCATCATATGTATGTTCTCATAAATTTCTCGTACGGGACATATTATAATCATGCTAAGAGAAATGAATTTGACCAAACGCTTGACACAGTGACAGAACTAAATCCTCACCTAATAGGCTACCCACCATTCAGTTCCATATATTTGTCTTATTCTAATCTATTAATTTATTTTATTGGGATCAATTTCGTAGTTTATTTTCATGCTACTATTTCCAATGCAACAATCCCAAAAATGCATATTTATATGAAATATCGCCCCATTTTGCAATGTTGATAAAATCTTAAATTTCGAGTAACTTACGAAATTTTCCTATTAGAATATTTGTAGTCAATCATGTTCATACAAGTGTCATAAATGTTATTTTGAAATTGTCTGATATATTTATGATCCTCAAAATGGACGTTTATGCTCGATTTTGCCTTATACTGCCATTTTAAGTAAATCGTAAATTCCAAATAAATTAAGAATTTTTTAAATTCGAAAATTCATACTGTATGGTATTCATGTCAGTATCCTAAATAATATTTCAAAAGTGGTCTGACATCTTTATGATGAGAATGTCCCTCAAGATTGACGTTTGTGTAAAATTTTGCCCTATTCTGTTATGATAAGAAATTCGTAAAATTCTAATAACTTACGAAATTTTTATATTGGAAAATTCATAGTCAATAATATTCATGCCAGTATCCTAAATAATATTTCTAAAGTAGTCTGACATCTTTACGATGAAAATTTCTCTCAAAATTGACGCTTATGTAAAATTTTGTCCTATTTTGCCATGTTAAGAAATTCGTAAATATCCAATAACTTGCGAAATTTTTAAAGTAGCATGTTTATGTTTGTTTATTACTGGTGTTCATTCCGGCATCAAAACTGATATTTTAAAACTGGTCTGACATTTTTACAGGAAAAAGTTTTCATTTAATGCAAGTTTAAGTGAAATTTTGCCCTATTCTCCCATGTTAAGAAAATCGTAAATTTCAAATAACTTACGAAGTTTTTTAATTCGAATGTTGTAAATAAGTAGGGTTCTTGCCAGTGTCGAAAGTAACATTTTAAAACTGATTTGACCTCTCTGTGACAATTTGTTCTGGAAATATCGTGTACACAGACTAACATACTAATGGACTAACACACTAACGGACTAACAAACTAACAGACACCCTACATACGGACACCATACAAAGTTTGTCATTTTCGGATTCCTCACACCTGAAAACGTGTAAAAAAGTAAAAAAAAAAACCGAGGTCGAAAGTTTTCACGATTACCTAAGTTCCCCATACCTATATTATGATGGGGAACTAATAACAGTAAGCTGTTTGAAAAAAAAAAAAAAAAAAAAAAAAGAAACAGTTCAGTTTGCAGATCCAAGAACAGATTAGGACGAAATTGCACAAGAGCAGCAGTTGTTAATAGTGCCCAAAACGATGTAGGGAAAGGTGCTCCATGTGACCACACACATTCACCTACAAAATTTCTAGTCGATGGACAGTGTGTTCAACAGTACATCCTAACGGATCAGTTGTGATGCTTCGCACATGAAGCGTTATGGAGTTCTTTAAGTCATTCAACGTCGCAACACCTCTACGATACACCACAATTTTTAAGTGGCCCCATAACAAAAAATCGCACGGATTTAGATCCGGCGAACGTGGTGGCCATGGATTACGAAAGAAGGGACTAACAACACGTTCGTCTGTGAAATGTTGGAGTAATAGCGCTTTCACGGATATGTGGGGGCTCACCATCTTGCATGAAAATGGTCGATGTAAGGACTCGCCTTTGCTGTAGTTGCGGCAGAACAAACGTCTGAAGCATGTCATGATACCGACGGTCCGTAACGGAACATGTGACAGGATTACGTGTAGTTTTTTCCCCGAAGAAGAATGGCCCAAGGATAAATGTCGCCGTGAATCCACACCAGACAGTTTCCTTTGGAGAATTTAGGGGAATTTCAGTGTGCATCCAAGGTTTTTTCTTAGCCTAAATGCATCAATTCTGTGTGTTGACTGTCCCATTGAGGTAGAAATGAGCCTCATCGCTCCACAGAATATTCTAAGGCCATGAACGGATCAACAGACATTCTGTGGAGAAAACTGATTTCGAATGAGAAACGTTGTGGCTTGTCCCTATCAAGCAGCTCTTGGGTTTGGTGGATCTTGTATGGCAAGTTGTGCATTATGTTTCTGAGCACTTTTCGGACGGTGCTGTATGAATAGCCTGTCTGTCGAGAAACTTCACGAGCGCTACTGCCCTCAAACTCTGATGTCTCTGGCTGTGCGGCAACAGCTGTCTTGGCGGTACCAACAAGTACCAATGTGACAGGTTTAGGGCCTCTTCCAAGTTGAACTCCTAATTTCCTCGTCCCTTCAAATCTCTTAGTCATGGCCCAAATACCTTTAGTAGACATTGGTCCACACCGTAGGTTCTTTATACGACGAAATTCACGAACTGCAGCAGACACATTCCCCTTGTTTTCGTAAAACAGCTTCACGAATAATGCACGTTCAACTAAGTTACCGTCATCATTACAACCGGAAACATCGACATAAAATATGACAACGTCTGCAAGCGTTTTATACCCTAACCTGTTTTGTACAAAGCTTCCTCTTCTTTGCAAAAACGCAAATCTCGACATTTTTTTTACTAGAACTGACAGCTTTTCCCGGTTTTACATTTTATTACTCATAATTCTTGTTCTGGATTCTTAATATTGTTTCTGTATTCTGTTTTGGTCGTTTATTGTGTAAAATTTAATGTTTTTCCGGAAAAGGTGCGCTCTAGTGGACATTTTGGAACTAATTTTTTTTCGAAATTCCGTGAGCACATCTCGTGTATACTCTATATACCAAATTTGTTGCATTCCGTTCACCCGTTTGTGCTGTAGGATGCTGTTTATAGGGGAAGTTTAATTATAACCATAAAATTAAAGACAACACAACCGGTTTCGAAAGGACGAGGCCTTTCTTCTTCAGGTGCAAAAAACACGTGCCTTGGAGGCAAAAGCAAGACTAAAAGCAGGGCGAAATCCACAGGGGGAGGAACAACACAACTAACCAATAGGACCAATAGGAAGCAACCAGCAAGACCAATCAGAGAGGGATACAACCAAAAAAAATAAAAGAGAGGAGAGAAATAATAATTTTTTATTTTATTTTATTTATTATATTATTCTATTTTTATTCTTATTTATTTATTTATTTATTGTTATTATTTATATATTTATTTTTAATTAATTAATTATCTATTTTGTTTAATTTTAATATTGTTATTATTAATTTATCAAGAAAATTATTTAATTGAACTAAACAAATTTTTCCAAGCTGTAGGCAGCAAAGTGGAATCAGATTTTTCATTGACAATTTTATCACGATTGAGGTAAATAGCTAAATTTTCCAAAAAATCCAGTTCAGTAACGCGTTTGGCATAAAAGATAATTTTGGCATGCTGAATATTAAAACTGTGATCAAATTCCCAACTATGATTCGCGGTAGAAGGTTTAGATATTTCTTATTTTACAACATACCGAGATCATGGGTGTAGCTAGAAAAAAATTCTAGGGGGGGGGGGGCATATCCCCGAGTTCCTTTTGAAGCTTATTATCGATTTAGAAAATTGTTTTCATATCGTCAGTAAAGAATAGTTTTTTCTTCAAAATTAAATTGCCATACAAAGGCATAAGAGCCCTGAGCTCTTAGATTGTTGTTTGTGAGGGACAAATTGTGCCAACAAATTTTAACTCACTTCCTGTCATCCAATTCAGCTGAAATTGTGCAAACATTTACAACTTCGATCCGATGACAATACATGCTCAAGTACTAACACATTTAAGAAAGAGACCTTGAAGCTTTGGGCCCCGAATTTTCTGTAATTACAGTCGGTAACAAAAGTGTCCGAATACTAGCAAAAATTCCTATGTAAAAAAATTACACTTCATACGGTTTTGTTAAATAAATCCTTATCGAAACATGTTTTTACACTGACTAAGAATAGGATTCAACAAGGATTTATTTAACAAAACCGTATGAAGTGTACTTTTTTTACATAGGAATTTTTGCTAGTGTTCGGACACTTTTGTTACCGACTGTAATTTGATTTCAAATTTTAAGCCACTTCCTCTCATCCAATTGAGCTGCAAATTTGCATACATGCATATCTCCGGTGATAATTATACCAATATGATTATACCGATGCTAATAACACCAATTTACATAGCGATATGTGACTGGAAATAAAGTTGCTCAGTTTATGCGTGTAAGATGAACCATACTCTATTGGCTGTAGACAAATGTACAATATTAAGCATATTACTATTAGCGTGAAGCTTGTTTTATTTAATAAATTATACGAAAAGCCCAAAGTAGGGGTTGCTTAATGTAATTCAAGTCGTACCACGTTTATGATTTATAGATTTCAAAATTCGATCCATAAAGGGGTTTGAAGAGGGGCAAATTTTAAAGTCTCTTTATTTCCTAAATCAATTGAAATAAAATCTTGAAACTTCACATACCTACTATGACTACTGTTTAGTGCATTATAATAAGAGGTTGTTTGTAAAAACCGTTTTAATTAATTGCTTACTATGTTTTGTTGCAGATTTACTTTTTATTTTAGCATGACTACACAAGCTGAAAGAAAACCAAAAGGAAAACCCGGAAACTGGACAGTAACTGACTTGGTATCGGTGATGAATTCTGTACGACAAAAGACGCCAGTGTTAAATGCAGCTGCCAAAGCTTACCACATCCCTAAGGCAACTTTAAAGCGTCACCTAGACAATGCAAACGAAGTCGCTTATGGATCTAAAAAAATATTGAAGACAAAACGATCTTCTGGATGAAATAAAAGACCAGCTTGTGCAGCACGTTCTGGATATGGAAGCAAGGTTCTATGAATTGTCTACCCATAGTCTGCGGAAACTTGCATTCCAAATTGCGACAACAAACGCCATTCAATATCGTTTCAACAAAGAAAAACAAGAAGCAGGTAGAGAGTGCTTAGCGGGCTTTTTTAATAGGCACCGAGAGATTTCCATTCGTACCCCAGAACCGACTTCATTAGCTAGAGCCTCAGGTTTCAACAAACAGAGAGTTTACGTATTCTTCGATCTGCTAGAGAAGCTAATTGACGAGTATGGCTTCACACCGGATCGAATTTGCAATATAGATGAGAAGGGGTTGACTGCGTTTCAGAAACCTGGGAAGATCTTGGCGATAAAAGGGAAGTTTCAAGTTGGATCGATAATATCTGCAGTGAAGAGAAAGAACGTCACATTTGTCTACACAATGAGTGCTTCTGGTCACTTCATCCCACTGATGGCGGTGTTCCCCTGTAAGCGATGGAAGCCAGAGCTGGAAACAGGAACTCAAATGCCAGGAAAAAATTTGGATGACGATCGAGCTCGTGGGAATGAATGAAACTTTTTATAAGTTTCGCTAAACCTGGCAAAAACAGGAAGGTTTAGTTAATTTTCGACGGATATGTGATGCACAGTCAAAATAGAATTGGCCAGAGAAGCAGGGGTGATCATGCTATCACTTCCTTCGCGTACTACCCATCGAATACAGCCTTTGGATCTCGCATTTTTCATCCATTAAGCTTTTGTTATTCCCAAGAGATGGACGTGGATGAGTGAACATGATGGACGGGCCGTTTCACAATTCCAAGTGTGTCAACTGTTTGGGAAGGCTTATGCATGGGCGGCATCTCTTGAAACTGCTGCAAATGGTTTCCGTGCCGGTGGGATTTGGCCAGTCAATTGCCATGTATTCCATGATTTCAACTTCGCTTCATCCGAAGTTTCTGATAAAAACCCATCACAAGACGAGACAAATGATCACTTGCCATTCAATGTAGCTCACATGAACCAACATTTGACGCTACAATCCAACAGAACAGGTTTTTTTTCCGAAGAGCCAACTTCAGAAGGTGTAGTTCAAGAAAACATCCCGGTTCCCGTTAGTCATAAATGTTCTCAGTGAAAGATATCGTTTCTTTTCCTCACTGCGTACAAAGAAGTTTAATAAAGAGAATGGGAAATACTGCAGAAGCCATTGTTCCGACTTCACCCCGTTTCAAGAATGCCGTGGCAGAAAAACAAAAACAGAAGCGAGCAAAGCTAGATATCCAACAGCGTCGGAAGGAGGAAAGAAGGACAAAGAAAGCTCAAAAAGAGACTCTCACACAGAAGAAGACAACAGAGCTAAAACGGCCGGCAGCTCCAAGGGTCTCAGAAGAGATATCCCCAGGAACCTCTGACCAGGGGGCAGTTGTGAATGAAGTTACCGAACCTTCTTTCTGCGCATTCTGTTGGGGATAGTACGGAAGAAGACTGGATCAGATGCGGGAAATGCTGCGCATGGGTTCATAAAGCTTGCTCCAACATAACTGACCCTATGCACTATTACTGTGATGATTGCTGTACTTCAAATATATTTACTAAAAGCACAGTTTTGAGTGTCCGTCTTTCATTCTGTATCATACTGTTTACTCTCGTGTAATATGGATCACTCAGTCCATATTACATGAACGTATGTGTAATATGGACCACCAACACGTAAATAAAATAATTATTTCCTGCAATTATTAATAGTTTCCAGAGTACTTTAATAAGTTTGAACTATGTAACTATACAATTGTAATGAGCAGCCAACAAATTAAATCTTTTTATTCTAATATTTTAAGTTTTATAAGCATTCTTGCTTAGGGAGGTCCATATTACACGGATCTCCCCTAATTTCTTTTTGAAGGATACCCGCTAAAAAAACCGCCACTGAAACACTCAACGAAATATTTTAAAGAAAACCTTCACTCCAATATCAAGGATTAACTCTACTATAAAGCTGCTAGTAACTGAACGAAAGACAGATTGAAGAACATAAAGAATGTGATAGATGAATATCTAAATTTTTACAAAACTGATAATGGAAAGATGTCAACCGAAAGAAAAGAGAAATATTATGAAGAAAAAAAAAGTTTAAAGAATTTTATAATATACTAGCTGACCCGTCCGGCTTCGCACGGATGAACAAATTTTAGCTAAAAATGAATCGATATAGAAAAAATCAACAAATATATCAGTTTATGTGTTTGTGAGGCAATATTAATAACTGTTTATAAAATTGTGGTTTTTTTTTTAGGCATATTCTAAAGAAAAGTTCCTAAAAAGAAGGAATTTCGAAAAATAGAAAATTTTAAATTATATGAATTAAAAATTAATATGTTGGTAAATAGATAAGGTACAGCATCCGCGATTGTAATGAAATGCTCGCCCTCTGGTGGGCTAAGGTGAATATATCATACCACTGATAGCTTTCACGCTCAAACAACGATAGAACAACAAGAAAGAAAAATAAATTAATACACGTGGCTATTATATTTACTAACAACTGCAGTTGAGAAAGCTCCATCTATCGATCATTACAAACGCGGATTGCTAAAAGACCTCCATGACGACATTTTACTTATTCATATATTAATTCTTATGTTTATTTTTATTACTATTTATATCTTTTTTTTTTTGTGTGTGTGTCATTTTTGTGATGTACTAAGATGACTATCTCTATTGCGTAAGTAAAGCCATTGGCGAGGAACGTTTGGGATATTTCAGTGCTAAACTTCAAATTTCGAAAAGGTATCTATATTAATAGAAGAAATAATTTGCCTGTCTGTGTTTGACGTACAGTACAAACTATGGCACGTTTAGTTTAAAAACTCTTTTCTATAAAAAAGAAATACGTGTATATTTGCAACATATATTATCGATATTCCTATTAGAACTTAAAAATTACGTTTCATGCAATTTTTCTCATTTTTTTAAAAAATGTTATTTATTTAAATTAAATTTTCAAGGTGATGATAATAAAATTAAATGTTGACTATGAAGGTGCAATGGAACCTTCTTGCCGTGAAATCGTGGCTTAAGCAAAGTGGACAAGTAGATTTTTGCTCTTAAGAATTAATGACCTGCTTAGTAATTTGTTATAAGGAAGGATTCCTTTTTATTCTGACCCAGGAACTTGGATGACCACTGATGGAGGACTCATTTTGTGATACAGTTACCATGGCGTGGAATGCCACGTGTGTTTGTTAGCTGGTATGCACATTTTAAATTATCTGACGATAATAATCAAAAAAAAGGAACGTACTCACATTATCTCGGCAGTAAGAATGGTGTGTTACGTTGCAAGACACAGGAAGAAGGCTGGCTAGCAGAAACAGATCCTTTATTGGAGGCTAAAACGGGCACTCGCAGACCACGTGCCGGGCTCCTAAGACGGGAAGAATTCGGGAACCGGAGTACTAAAAAAACGTAGTCAGCTATTTCGTACTTTTCTTTAAATATTACTTGGACCATTCATCAAATCTGCAGAAGTGCAAGTTGGAGTGATGTATCTGGATTGCCGTCACGGGCAGATACCGAGGATCGAAGCCGTCGGCACTAAACGCCGACTTCAAAACTACGGTGACCGGAGATGTATGTCGACCGCACCGCGTGCGAGAGGGAACCACTACTGACTTTTCTCACCGCGCGCGCTCGCCAGCTAGCCTGGAGAAAAGGGGTGTTGCCGCGAAGCAACCAATCAGAGGAAAGCGCTGACGAAAGAGCGTGACGACAGCGCGCGTACGTCACGAGCGCCGCACATCGTAGCGGGAGGGGGAAAGAGGTCCTCAAAAGAAGGAACAGTAGGGGAAAATGAAGTGCCGTTGGGAAGCCAAAATACGGCGCGTAACGGGAAGGGATTAAATTATTGAGTAAATTAGAATAAATGGACGGATATTAAATTGGTTTTGCCAAATAACGAAAAAGAGCGATGTCATGCAATATGACACCCTCCCCAAAAACGGAGTTGAAAAAAAACCAGCAGCCCGGCAGGAGCCTGCGATACAGGGGGATACAAAACGACATCCAACATGTCGTGCCACAACATACAAACTATATAGTAGCACAAAAAAATCATCCTAGATTAAAGACAGGTATGTTTAAAACAGATCAAGTACAAACATTGATATAAAACATAATTGTTGCCCTAGAATGAAGAACATGAAACGTACATACATAAAGTGTTATAGATAAATGCAAACATACCGCAACTACAAACGGAAGTTCCATAATGAGCATAACTCACAGTACATTACAGACATATTAGATACACGAAAAATGGCATGGTAAATACATACAAATATATATAAAAGACTAGATTAATGGCAACACAAAATAATAATAATGGTAAAAAAAACAGTAAGAACATAACTAAAAAAAACATGGGGGGGAAAAGAGTTGCAACTCATGGGGGGAACATACTCAAAAGACAAAACACAAAAAAACTGGAGAATGCATATAAACATACACTAAAAAAAAATTTCAGTTGAGCATAAGGAAAATAAACAGACAAAGGGAGATACCTCTTCCTTTTTGTCACGACGAAATTATTGGTGCAATAATGCTCTATCTAAACATCTAACTATATTATGAATCATCATAGCCCTGTATACAACATTGAATCTCAGCAGGTAGCAAAGGGCAATACAAAAACATTACCTTAGTGGCTGACATAAAACAGTAGCAGGAAGCAATGGAATATACCAATGGGAGGGTCCAAAATGACAACATGGGAAGGAGTATGACATGCCAATCCCCACCGACTCTTAAGCTAAAAAGAAAGTCACACATTAATACAATAGGTAATTTTTAAGAGAGAAAAATTTAAAGTTCTTGTATATTGATTACAGATTATGAAAATGTGAAGGAATAAAAAAAACTAAAACACAAGAGCATCTGTCACAGGCGCAGAATGTCCAACAATGTCCATAATTGTCGAAAGTTTTATTTTCTGCCAGCAGGAAAAAAAATCTAAACCACAGTCACAGACAAGTCATGGAAGAACTTGGAGATGTTATGTGTCATGACGAATATTAAAAATACAAGTTCTTGGATGACGTCAGTTTGGAGCTATCTGGGTCTGAGTAGATACGGATCTTGTGTGGGTTTGTAATTACGATGTTTTCTAGAACGTGAAATTTCAGGTGCATTTGGAGGGGAGGTTGCATTTTCTTGAATTGCTGGAGGGATATCTTCTGTGACCTGTACAGGAGGTAGAAGGTTCTGATGAGATAAGTCTAATACTTGCGGCCTGTTGTCATCTTGAAGAGCTGGGTCACCTTTATCAGGGCTTGGAGACTGGAATTGTTTTCTGTGGGTGGCAAGGATTAATTTATTTATGTGAATCTTTCGTCCTGAGGAGCTAGGCTTGTCAACACTTTGAATGAGGTAAATTACTGGAGATAACTTTTTTATTATTCTGTATGGAGATGGGTCAACAGCTTTCTTGAATTTTGTGTTGTGCTGTATGAAAACTATGTCATCAGGTTTAAAGTTGCGAAGCTTACTTTTGGGATGCTGGCGATCATTTTGAATTTTTTGAAAAGAGATTAAGTTCTTGTAAATACTGTCGTACAATTTGTTGAGATTTTGCAACAATTGGAAGTAATCGTGATGGACATCTAATCGATCCTGTAATCGGGCTGGTTGAAATGAGTCAAAGATTGTTGTCATATTCCTGCCAAAATGGATTAGGTTCGGTGAGTGCCTGATGGTGTTATGGAAAGTATTGTTGTATATGTTTTCGTGGACCTTGACCGCATAGTCGAACCTATAGCCATCATGAAGTAGAGCTCTGATTGTAGCCTTAATGGATGTGTTGAGCCGTTCGGACACCGAATTGGCCTGGGGGTTAGCAACTGTAGTGTGCTCGAGCTTGATGCCCAACATTTTGGAAAACTCTTCAAAGATGTTTGCTGTGAACTGAGAGCCATTATCTGTAAGGATGAGTTCTGGACGACCGAAAGTTATGATATAGTCAAAGATGGTGTGGACTGTATCACTGGCGGATCCAGAACTTGACTTTTGGGGGGGGGCTAAGATTTTTCAAAGTGTTATTCTAGACCAATAAAAAAATGTACAATTGCAAAATTCAATTATGGATGACAGTGTTTTTGGGGGGGGGGGCTTCAGCCCCCTAGCCCCCCCTTAAATCCGCCACTGGACTGTATTCATTGCAGTAATCTTTTTGATGATGTATAATTTGAGGTGTTTGGAAAAGTGGTCGATAGCAGTCAGAATGTATTGGCCATTCTCAAAAGGGCATACAAAGTCGAGGCTAATGAACTGACCAGGTCTCGTTGGAATTCTTGTATTCTGAAAAGGCGCTGTCGGTATGCGTTGATGCTTGGACGTGATGCAGGTGGTACAAGATTTTACGAAGTTGACAACATCGCTGTATAAACCTTTCCAATAGTAGGTCTTGCTAACATTCCTAAACGTTTTGTCAATGCCAAGGTGAGAAAGATGTTTAATTCGTAGGCATTTCCCTTAAAGAGAATCAGGTAGGACAATCTTGAAGCGGTTAGGGTCACTTGAGTTGTGCCTGGATGGGTTATATAACAGCAGTTCAGTTTCTGGGCAAATGATGAAATTTTTAAATTTTGAAAGTCTATTGTTTTTAATGTCCTGTATTATATTGCATAAGTTTTTATCGCCTTGTTGTTCGTGAAGGATAGTCTGAATGGAGATTTGATTACGAGGATCTTTAGTGGGAGCATAAGCCTTGACCTCACTAGGTATAGAATTCACATCCCTAGTGGGTTCTTGAACTGCATTTATGGTTTCTGTTGGAAAGTTGGAGTTGCTGCATTCTTCGTTAAGTGTGACAGGAAGTACTTGGTTGGAATTGAGGATTTTAGGATCTGATGTAATATCACTCGAATTTACAGGAGTACGGGATAAGAAGTCAGCAAGTATGTTTTCCCTGCCCGGGATATGTTGAAAAGTGTAAGAGTATTCGCTGATGTCTAGCAGCCATCTCGTGACGATGTCAGCAGGTGACTTTGCCTTTTTGTATTTGCTGAGTGACTTGCAGTCTGAGAGGAGGACAAAATGTCTGGCATATAGAATGTCTCTGAATGCAGCCATCCCTTTCGCAATGGCCATCAATTCAAGTTGAAGAGGCGGATATTTTGTCTGCGCACCACGCAGAGCCTTGGAAAAATACGCAACCGGCAGCAAGTCAGTGCCATGTTTCTGGAGCACAACTGCACTAATGGCAAATTTTGAGGCGTCGGTGTTCAAGTAGAATAATTTATTGAAGTCTGGTTGTTGACGAAAGGGTTGTTTAAAAAAAATCTCCTGTAACTGTTGAAAGGCTTGCTCTTGAGATTGGCCCCACTGAAACGTTGACTTAGGGAGAAGTTAAGGTGACCAGCGGTTCAGCTACAGATGCAAAGGAAGGGATAATGTGTCGATAAAAGCCACATAGGCCAAGGAACTTCTTGACATGCCTCTTGGAAGTTGGAGTTGGAAATGCGTGGATTTTTCTAATGTTAGACTTTATAGGATACACTCTGTTACGTTCAATGTGAAAGCCAAGGAAATCTACAGACTCCTTGTGGAACTGGCACTTGGATAAATTTAGTGTTAGGTTATATTTACAAAATATCTTTAGAAATTCAGCTAATTTTTCTATTGTTTCTGGAAAGGAGTTGCTACACAAAATGATGTCATCCTGGTATGCGAATATACCAGGAAGGTTTGTTTCCTCGATAATGTCATCGATCATGGCCTGGAAGATGCTTGCAGCTGTCTTCAAACCAAAGGGAAGGCGTTTGCAGCGAAAAGTACCCCACTGTGTGGTGAAGGAGATTTTGTCTTGGTATTTTTCAGGCAAATGGATCTGGTAATAGGCACTTGGCATGTCGAGTGTAGTAAAAAATTTAAAACCAGCTATGTTATTGATAAGGGTCTGGATTTTAGGAAGAGGATAAGAGGAGTGCTCTATCACCGTGTTTAGTAATCTCAAATCTAGCGCCATTCGATATTGGGGAGCTCCAGAGCCATTATTCTTTTTCTTGACCAGGATCATGGGACAAGCCCATGATGCGACATTTTTTTCGATGACACCTGCTTCAATGAGCTGATTAATTTGATTTCTGGCCTCTTCTTGTAATGCATGTGGTACAGGGAAAGGCAACGCCTTGATGGGGTAATCATTTGAAAATTTAATATCTGGTTCGATTTTATCAGAGTGGCCCATAGCGTTCAGTGACGTGGAGAAGGCTTGGAAGTTACGTTCTAGTAGCGTCTTTAGTTTAACTCTGTTTGTCTGGTCAAGATGACTAAGATTAATTTGTGCCTGTTGAAACTCTATTTTTCTGAGATTAATTATATCAAGTGTAGGTTGAATTAGGTTGATAAAAGTCTCAATTGAAGGAGGGGAAGTGGATATATCACATGGTTTACAAGGAGGGTTGGAGACGGGATTGATGTCGTCAGCTTCATGGAGAGCACCAATGCAAAAGTTTTTGTTGAAGTGAACTGGAGAGTCTGAGTGGTTTTTAACACATACATAAAAATAAACAGTGGTTGGCAATTGTGAATGTCTATGTACAGAATGCTCAACTGTGAGTAACGGGTCCCTCTCACACACAGTACAATTAAAAGAAAATACTGCGTGATGGATGACAACATCTCCGTTCACGGCAGAAGGAAGGAACAGCAAGTCCCTATGCATCAACTGGTGCGGCAGACAGGTCTGTACTCTAAGATAACATGTGTCGTTGGGTACAATAATGGCTTTGTTGGTAAGTTTAGCCTTGGGAAGTAACTCGTGAGGTTCTTGTACTGTGGGAATCTTAGGAACAAAGGGTGGAACATCAACCAATTTATTAAAGTCAACCTGTTGTCTCTGTATGTCGTACTGAGGGCTGGTTTGCTCACAGACCTGTGTCTTGTGTTTCTCTTCTGTAAGGGTACACATGGAATTTGAATAAATGTTATTTTGGTGAGTGCAGTTTGTAAACTTAATGTATTCATCTTTTATTTTGCAACTTTCCAGCTCTGGGAATACTAAAATGTTGAACTTCCTAATGAAGTCGTAGCCTAAAATGCCTGTAAAAACAGATGAAGTGCGAATGGATGAGAGATATACAGGATGGCGGAAGTATGCTTTCCCAATTTTGAAGGAGACGTCAATGCACCCGTTAAATTGCACCTCTGAATTAATGGTAGTCATTTTGACTGACCTGGCAAGATTTTTGTACCTAATTAGGCTTTTGTGAGTGTCGAAAAATTGCTTTGAAAGGACAGAGATACTACTTCCAGTATCTAATAAAAAGGGAGTATCAGCTTCATTAAATTAGATGTTAATTATGGGTATGATGGGAAATTGTACATTAACACTGGCAATAATTTCTTCCGGAGATTTATGGGAGGACGAGGTCTGCACTCCAGCACACAGACGCTCGCTTAGGCGTTTGGGAGATTATTGCTGCAAGAAGTGTTAGCTCTAAATAGTGGAGCAACAACACAATCCCTGGCTGTATGACCAACAGACAATCAGAGCTGACATTGAGTGCTGGAATCCTTGTTGCGAGAAGTAGAGGAAGTAGTAGAAACAGGATGTTGATTCTTTTTATTAAATTTATGGCGATTAAACCTTGGGCGGTGGGAATTCTGTTGTCCAGACTTGTGGTATTTAATGTTATGGAAGTTTCTGTATTTATTAGGTGATTTATTCTTGTAATTTATAGATTTAGGAACATATTTCTTCTGTGGTCTGTATGTTTGGTTGGTCGACTCACGGCCAGATTTAATACTAAGGGATGCCACAGATTCCTGTAAGGTGTGTATCTGTTCTGCTAACGAGTCGAACTTTTCGGTTGATGCAGAAGTGGAGCCGGAGGATAAAACTAAGTCACTGATCTCGCACTGTTGTGCTAAAGTCGCTTTCTGAACCGCCATGTTGTAACATTGAATCCCACTTTGCATGATGTTCAGTCTGTACGAAGAGGGAATTACCTTTAAACATTTTACAAACTTGATGGCATTTAGGGCTTCTTGGTCGTGAATGTTGGCGTATACTCTGTTAACTAGAATGTCAAGTCTGTGAGATAAATTTGTGATGGATTCCCCTTTATTCATTACAAAATTCTCAAGCTCAAGGACGTACGTCGCCTCAGACTGGGGTTTGAAAAAAGAACGTAATTTATCAAAAAGTGCCTGTGAGGTGTTTAATTTCTTGATTTCTTGTATTTGTGACACATACTTTAAGGCTGCACCCTGGAGTTTTGACTTAGTATATGCAAGTATGTTGCGATCGCCCCAATTTTGAACTGCAGCTATTTCCGAAATTTGTGACAAGAAAAACTCAAGTTCGTCTGGATTGCCATCAAATGGCTGAATCTGTATGAGAGGTTGGGAAGGGGTGGCAGCATACCTCCGACTATTGTCATCACAAGGGGGCGTTAACGTAGGCATCGTAATTGTGCTATCAGAAGAATCACGAGCACGCTTAGGTCTACCTTTTGGTGGCATGATGAAAGAGACCAAAAAAAAAAAAACAAGTTGAAACAGTATCTACATGGACAGTACTATGTTCAATGTAATACTAAAACAAGGAAGGTATTTTCATATGGATATCCTGATAGGGTCGTTAAGTATTTAATTAATTCAAAGCCATGCCTGCTGCAAACAAAAAAAAAAAAATTTATCTTCTGAGAAAATTTAATCTTGGTATTGGATATGAAAATTTACCACATTTCAAAAAGAACGTTAAAGAGCAGGTTAGTTGTGGTGGATACGGGCAATGTGTAGTACATAGCAACATTACACAAGAAGAAAAATAATACATGCAACATACATTGGCTTTATATATATATATATATATTATATATCTATAAACCACAAGCAATTGTATTCTGACTTTTGTAAATATGAAAGATAACCATAAAATCGGCAATGGACTTAATTATATAAGACAAATTGCATTACACTAGGCATATGTGCATGATACACATTGTGGGTATGACCAACATTGCATCATCAAGGATTGCCGTTTTTATTTCTATTTCTTTCTTTTTTTTTTTTTTTTTATATTAGAATTATGACAACTAAATAAACACTTGGCAAGAAATCTAGGTATATCAGAAACATTATATTATGCTAGGCACATGCTTGCTGTATATTATATGTGTGGCCAATATATCATCATTAAAGGTCGCCGTTCTATTTTTCTTTTTATTAGAATTATTACAAATAAATAAACAATTGGCAATCTATCCATATATGTAAGAAAAATTGTATTAGACTAGGTATATATAGTATAGGTATGTCCAATATATCATTAATAAAAATTGCCGTTTTCTTTTTTCTTTTCTTTTCTTTGCTATTATTATTATCACTGAATGCACAATTTATTAATACAGAAATAATATATAATTTGAGATGTGGCCGAAAAAAAAAAAAAAAAAAAAAAAAATTAAAATCTGCATATAAAATGAGTCCGCCGATGTGGAGAGGAATCGGCACCATATATGAAGGTGCAATGGAACCTTCTTGCCGTGAAATCGTGGCTTAAGCAAAGTGGACAAGTAGATTTTTGCTCTTAAGAATTAATGACCTGCTTAGTAATTTGTTATAAGGAAGGATTCCTTTTTATTCTGACCCAGGAACTTGGATGACCACTGATGGAGGACTCATTTTGTGATACAGTTACCATGGCGTGGAATGCCACGTGTGTTTGTTAGCTGGTATGCACATTTTAAATTATCTGACGATAATAATCAAAAAAAAGGAACGTACTCACATTATCTCGGCAGTAAGAATGGTGTGTTACGTTGCAAGACACAGGAAGAAGGCTGGCTAGCAGAAACAGATCCTTTATTGGAGGCTAAAACGGGCACTCGCAGACCACGTGCCGGGCTCCCAAGACGGGAAGAATTCGGGAACCGGAGAACTAAAAAAAACGTAGTCAGCTATTTCGTACTTTTCTTTAAATATTACTTGGACCATTCATCAAATCTGCAGAAGTGCAAGTTGATGTATCTGGATTGCCGTCACGGGCAGATACCGAGGATCGAAGCCGTCGGCACTGAACGCCGACTTCAAAACTACGGTGACCGGAGATGTATGTCGACCGCACCGCGTGCGAGAGGGAACCACTACTGACTTTTCTCACCGCGCGCGCTCGCCAGCTAGCCTGGAGAAAAGGGGTGTTGCCGCGAAGCAACCAATCAGAGGCAAGCGCTGACGAAAGAGCGTGACGACAGCGCGCGTACGTCACGAACGCCGCACATCGTAGCGGGAGGGGGAAAGAGGTCCTCAAAAGAAGGAACAGTAGGGGAAAATGAAGTGCCGTTGGGAAGCCAAAATACGGCGCGTAACGGGAAGGGATTAAATTATTGAGTAAATTAGAACAAATGGACGGATATTAAATTGGTTTTGCCAAATAACGAAAAAGAGCGATGTCATGCAATATGACAGTTGACAATTTTTACTTAATGTTTATTTATTTATTCATTCATTTTTTACATAAAAAGAAACATTTCTTTACTCATGGGAATAAAAAGTATTGAAAAATGAAACCTATAACATGATTTATTTTTTATTATTTTTAAATATAAAACTGATGTCATAATCCGCGTTTGTAATGATCGATAGATGGCGCTCTCTGAACTGCAGTTGTTAGTAAATATAATAGCCACGTGCATTATATTATTGTTCTTTCTCCGCCATTACATCATGGAAAATCGATTGCATAATATGATGATATGCAGTGGTGTGATAATTTCACCTTAGCCCACCAGAGGGCGAGCATTTCATTACAATCGCGGATAGCTTTAATTATTATTATTTATTTGTTCTTAAAATATTAATTTTTATTAAATAAATAGCTTATGTGTTTTTTATTTTCTTAAATTTAACGTCCGCAAAGCAATATGGTTACTGTTTTAGTAATGGTTCTCCATAGCGATCATTAATATTTTTTGTGATTTTGGAGATGAATTTAAAAGTTTATTCCAATAGCTTAAAGACCTTGGCGTGATACGTCCTAGCTACCGTGGTGACAAATTTTAAATATCGCCAAGGAAGTCCTATACAAAAGCAGATTTCCAATATGCGAATACATATTTAATTTATTTTAAATGAACCATGTTTCTAGTCAATATAATGAAACTCGAATAATCAAATGTCATCTGCATTTCCTTAGCGGCTGTATATTGCGCTACTTGCCGTAATTGTTAATTGCTGATAATGCTCGCTAAATAAATTTAAACTTTCAATAATTCAGTTAAATCGTTGAAATAGCAGAGCGAAGCGGGCAATAAAATTTAATAAGTAAAGTCTCATTGATTCCACAATGGAACACCAGTATTTCAAAGAGTGAGCTTGTCAGCCATTTTTAATTCACTGGTTAATCAGTAACACCCGCTGGTTCAAACATTCAATGTTAATTGCGGTCGATGCCACCAAATGTTCACTGGTTTAACCATGTGTGTGAATGGCCAAATGCGCCAAATTACGTGAATGTCACATAACTGAAAATAAGCGGCGAGAAATAATATGCATTTTAGCGATTGTTTGGCTTATATTAGATATCTGTCGTATTTGGCGATATTTTATTTGGAGATTAAAAATGTAATACAAAAATATATACATTCCAAATGTGTATTTTTATAATACATATTGTACGAAATATTGTTTCATATTATGGATTGCTGTCTTAATGGATAGTGAACGATCACTATAAAGTACATTTTTAAATATTTTTCAGCGTTAACACTTAAAATGGTGAACAAATTATAATTGGGAAATTCGAAATAAATTATAACCATTAGAGAAAGAATGTAGAGCTCGTACATTTCGGGGAAATTAATTTTGAAATACTCATTTATCCGCGTTTGTAATGATCGATAGATGGCGATTTCTCAACTGAAGTTGTTAGTAAATATAATAGCCACGTGTATTTATTATTGTTCTTTCTCCGCCATTACATCATGGAAAATCGATTGCATAATAGGATGCAATGAAAATTATTGCGTTTTATCATTTAATAATTCCACTGTATTTTAACTGCATCTATATGTTATCTTACAACAAAGGTACATAAAAAAAACAAAACAAATAAAAATAAATAAATAAATAAATAAATTAAACGAAAGGTACAACTATAGAGTTGGTCCATAACTGGATTTGGCGATTTTTCTTTGGCACCGTTTTGAACGATAACGATGCCTTTCTGGATTCTTTGCAATACAATACGCTTTTGTTTACGCTTGGAATCCATAGCAACCATTTGCAAAAATGGCATTTCGCCACAATCACCAAAGAAAAAGCACCAATTGCACTTGTGGACCAATACTATAGTTGTTCCATGACATCCATGAAATGTTATTGTTTTGCTTTTGCTCGTTAGCGAAGTAAACTATCAGGTTTACCTAAAATATTTTATAAGTAAAACAAAATTAAACGTATTATTACTTGTGAAATCCTCAGATGCGAAATGTTTCGAACAAACAGTCATTCTTGACGATATTTCTTTCCCAATTCGTAAACGTCGTATCCATTCAGACTTTCTACTAACTAAAGCTTTATTTCCATTAGCGGAGGTAACTGCAGTTTTAAATTTATCATTTGGAAACAAATGGAAGCTTAATTCCTGATTTCTTGATCCATTGGAGTTACACTGTGGCACACAGCAGCATGTGTTATTTATTTTTGCCGGATTTATTCATCCTATCGAATATACAGCAGCAGCAAGCGATGGCGTCTCAACGAAAGCGTGAAAGCTATCCGTTCAGTGGTATCGTTAATTTCACCTTAGCCCACCAGAGGGCGAGCATTTCATTACAATCGCGAATAGAAACACGCGAGAGCGAAATATTGAAAAGAATGATTTTACTATGGTATTTTGCCAGCTTTTTTTTTTTTTTTTTTTTTTTAAGTATTCAATTATTTGATGGTTATTAAAAAGTTTTCGGAAAGGATGTGATATCTATCATCCTTGGCGAAAGAAAGAAAAAAAATGATTGCCAGGATATCTCGCGAATATATTTAATTTCTTAAAAAATTGATGGTTACTTTAATAATGTATATTAAGGAAGCAATCAATAATATGAAACAATATTAGTACAATATATACTACAAAAATATAGATCTGATATTTAATACAAAAATATACATCAAACGAAAATATACAGATTTTCATAGTACGCTTTTGGTCGCCAAATACAAAAGTCGCCAAGGACAACAGATATCAAATCTATGCTTTTTTTTCTTCCAATTAAAATATTGAAAATTTGAGTTAAAAATTTATTTTACCAAAATTTATTATAGCCTATAGCATTCAGGGACAGTGTAGACAGATTAAACATGTTTCTAATCAACATAATGAAACTCAAATAATTAAATGTTATTTTACTTTCACTAATGGCTGTATAATAGTCTTATATAAACTCATATAATAGTCATATACAATAGTCTTAGTTTTAGCAATGACGGACTTGACGGACAAATGGCAGCGAATGATTCAGCCTGTTATATAATAGTCTTAGCCCCAGGGACGGTCAGTGACGTCATCACTTCGCTTGCGTATTTTAATAAGGTGTATAAACTTTATTATAAATTATACTTTTTAGTATTTAATGTTGAAAAAACATTTAATGCTTCAGGTAAGTTATTTATTTATTTATTTTTTTAAATCCAGTTTTGTTTACACACATCTGTTTAAATATTAATTCTAAGTATTAAATAAATTACATCATTAGAAAAAATAAGTATATTTAAAGCTATACGCAAGCGAAGTGTGACGTCACTGACCGTCCGTGGATAAGGCTCCTTTCGTGGATGCAAGAAAATGATTTCCTATGTTAATCGCCCATTGGATTTTTTGTAAAAAATTATTAAAAATCGAGGAAAATTATTTCCCGATTTTAATCCCCATATTTGGGTATAGATATGTATTAGTTATCATGTGCATGTGTTAGATTGAGTTATTTTGCTGTCAAATTGACAAAATTTTAATTTTAAATTTCAAAACTCTGTTGTCCTTGGCGTTTTTGTACTTGACGATCAAAAACGTAATACGAAAATATGTATGTCAGATGTATATTTTCGTAATATGTAATTGTACGAAATATTGTTTCATATTATTCATTACTCTCTTAATATAAGTTGTTAAAATAACCATGATTTTTGAAAGGAATTAAATTATGTTCGACAGATAATTTGGCAATATTTTGTTTTCTGCCAAGGATGACAGATATCAAATCTATTCCGCTGCAACATATTAGTATCTTATATCAGATACTTTATTTAGACATTTGAAAAGAAATTTTACTTCAAATTATGATAGAATATTTATCATTTTTCTTTTAATTAGTATATTAGTTGGATATTTATTGCGTAACTATCATCCTTTGAAATGAAATGTTTATGTTTTCAATCGAATATGGAAGTTTGTCATTTTTTTTTCTAGAGTTTTGAAATTAAAAATTTAAATTTTATCAATTTTACAGCAAAAACAACTTAATATAACGCATGCACACGATAACTAATACATATCTATACCCAAATATGGAGATTGAAATCGGGAAATAATATTCCTTGATTTTTAATAATTTTTTACAAAAAAATCCAATGGGCGTTTAGCATTGGAAATCTTTTTCTTGCATCCACGGATGGCCAGTGACGTCATCACTTCGCTTGCGTATTACGACGTCAGATTTAACGTGTAAGTTTAACATTTCACAAAGCTTTATATGAATTTCAATTTAATTCACGTGCAAATATATTTCTTTTCTTTTCATGTCAAGATATTTTAAAAACAAAATGAACATGTAAATGTTTCTTTTATGTTGGCAGCAGCTAATTTTTTTAATATTTCATTATTTCCATTTCTATTATGGCTTTTATGGGGATTTTAATTAAAATGCTCAGATTTTAAACTAAAATTTATTTTATCAAAATTTAATATAGCCTATAACAATCAGGGATAGTGTTAGCTTAGGTCAGTGAAAGAAGTTTTTAAATCGGTTCAGTAGTTTCAGAGATTACCCTCCACAAACATACATTTTTTTGCTCTTTATATAATAGTATAGATTTGCTCTTTATATAATAGTATAGATTGAGACTTATGAAAGTAAAATATGTATTACGAGCAAAAAGAAAAAGAAAATATTTCATGATAATTAATTTGGTGATTTCGCTACTTAATAAAATATTTTTGTAAAAAAATAGAACCGACTCCAAAAAGCAACTAATTGCGCCTAAAAGTATAAAATAATTTCCTTCGCCAAACAACCTATAACACTACAATTAATCATAACTTTTGAAGTCGGCGCAAAATTAAATAAAATTAAATTAGTCTTTAAAGGTTTGTTTTTAGATCGGTAGCAACAAATGCTGTTGTCTCGAATGATCCATTTCCATGTTTCCTTCATTATTTTATCACTGTATACAACTGGTTCATTAGTAGCATCTACATAGAACAGTGAACATTCTTCCCAATGCGGTATTTATGTTTCTACGAAGTTAGAGTTTCCTTTGCAAATGTGGTATAACCTTGATAACTATCATCCTTGGTGACTTTTGGATTTGGTGATCAAAACGTAATACAAAAATATACACGCAATATGTATATTTTCATAATATATATCGTATGAAGTATTGTTTCGTATTCTTGATTACTCTCTTAATATACCTTATCAAAAGAATCATGATATCCCAAAGAAATTAAATATGTTTGCTAGATAATTTTGCGATTTTTCTTTCACCAAGGACGTCAGATACCAGCATCTTCGCCAACTTTTGCTGCTTACGAAATCTTATTTGTTTTCTTCAATCAAAGTAGTTTTCGGCTGAGTTTTGCAGGTGACAATGTGAGATGTGTATTTTGAATAGGATTTGATTTTTGTATTGAATAGAGGTGTGAATTTTTATTTAATTTTGCGCCGACTTCAAAAGTTATGATTAATTGCAGTGTTATAGGTTGTTTGGCGAAGGAAATAATTTTATACTTTTAGGCGCAATTAGTTGCTTTTTGGAGTCGGTTCTATTTTTTTACAAAAATATTTTATTTTACTCTTCTCAGTGAAAACTTATTCATATAGTAGAACATCAGAAGACGTTCGACGGCAGTTTCACAAATCACAACTTCCAAGAAAAGTGACATAACTCAAAAAAAGGTTTATGTCACTGAAAAATACATGAAATGCAGCCAATGTGAACAAAAAAAGTTACATCTCCATCGAGAAAGTTATTCGCTCTAGAGACAGTTGTGCCAGATTTATTCTAGTCAAGTTACTTTTAACCTTTTGAGAGGGACTCTTACGAAATTCTAGGGTGAAGCGTGACATATGGTGTCACAGCCCCTTTCAAAAGGTTAAGTTGATTTTTCTCAAATGCTGCATTTTGAAGTTGGGTCACTTTTGTTGCCTTTATCGGATATGAGCAAAAAACTATCTATTGAACGAACATATACGTTAAATAAAAAAGTCTTTAGAAATGCAAAGAACGGATACGCTGTGTTCGTAACCAAAAATTCTGTTAGGCATATATATTGAACTTTACAGTGAATACGTGTCACCCGCTGCGCTGGAAATTGAGCAGCGTAAAGTTCAAACAGAGAGCAAAATATGCATTGCAGCTGACGGACGGAAGTTTCAACATCGATATTTACATACTGCTTTTACCAGTGTAGCTGCATGCGTTCAGCAGTTAGAGTGAGAACAGACTTTTGTGAGTATCCTGTAATTTGTTTATACCTTAATGAAATCATAATGAAACCTATTTCAGACCAAGATCATTACGAGAACAAAAAAGTATTAAAATTAAATCATCTCTTACAAAGTTATAAGCTATCAAATTTCAACAACAACAACAATGAGAAACATGGTTTGTATTGAGAAACTCTTCCTTTACGAAGTCGGTTTAAAACGTCTATGCGTTAATCAATGTGACCGCTTACAATAACCATACTTTGAATTTTACATAGCATAAATATCACCCGCTAAGCTACAGCATATGCAATGTCGTTCAAGTGTGCACAAAATAGGAAATTGTGAACAAATGTCTGAACTATCTTTTCCTACTAGATCGATGATGCTCTGCAATTTCATAATTCACTTTTTTCACCTGTCTTGAACCATTTCCGAGATAAGAACGCTAACTCCACTGTTTTCCACCAGGTGGCGCTGTAGGCGGTTGAATCACGTAGCATATGTCCACTTTGTTATACCTACGTACCACGTTTATGACTATAGATGCAGGTTTTCAGCAGTTAAAAGTATCGGGACTGACATTTTTGGGCACTCTGTATTTTCTTTTGATCGTAAAGATATTACAATGGGACTTATTTCAGACCAAGACCTTTACAATAAAACAAAAAGTATCAAAATCAGACATCCGTTCAGAAGTTATGAGCTAACAAACAGAAACAAAAACAAAAAAACATACGCTTTGAATTGAGAAAATCCTCATTTTTGAAGTCGGTTGATTAGAGCATCTCTTACGAAGTTATAAGCTTACAAACACCAACAACAACACATAGTTCGAATTAAGAACACCCTCCTTTCTGAAGTTGGTTGAAAACGACTTTGCGCTAATCGATGTGACCGCTTACAGTAACAGTACTTTGAACCACAGAGTATACGTGTCATCCACTACGCTGCAAAGTGTGCAACGTAGTTCAAGTGTGCACAGTGTAGTAAATTACGAGAAAACTACTGCACGTTTTAAGCGTTCTATTTTAGCAATGAGGTCTAAAAACTGTCTTTTCGTAGTAAATCGATGATGCTCTACAACTTCGTAATTAACTTTTCTCACATCTTGAACGGTTTTTGAGATAGAAGCGCTAATTCCGCTG
Source organism: Salticus scenicus (assembly GCA_963930645.1). Lineage (NCBI taxonomy): Eukaryota > Metazoa > Arthropoda > Arachnida > Araneae > Salticidae > Salticus > Salticus scenicus. The sequence goes on from OZ005649.1 coordinate 289,443,432, forward strand.
TTTTTCACCAGATTGCGCTTTATGTTCTTTAGATTGTAAAGATATTACAGTGGGACCTACTTCTGACCAAGATCTTTACAACAAAACAAAAAGTATCAAGTAACCGTATTTTAAACTATATAGCGTATGTCTCACCAGCTACGCTACAACGTGTGAAATGTAGCTTAAGTGTGCATAGTGTAAGAGTAAGAAATTGCGAACAAACAAATGCACGTTTTTAGCATTTTTTAGCATCAATGTCTAAACTATCTTTTCTTACTAAATCGATGATGCTCTGCAATTTTATAATTCCCTTTTTCCCCTTGTCTTGAACCGTATGCGAGATAGGAACGCTAACATGAATGTCTAAACTATCTTTTTGTACTAAATCGGTGATACTCTTGAACTTCGTAATTCACTTTTTTTTTCTCTAGAACCGTTTTCGAGATAGGAACACTAACTCCGCTATTTTCCAACAGGTGGCGCTGCAAGCGGTTTAACCTTGTACTGCATGGCGACTTTGCTATACTTACATACCATTTTTATCACTATAGCTGCAGCTGTTTAGCAGTTAAAAGAGTTGGGACTGATTTTTTTGGGCACCCTGTATTTTCTTTAGATCGTAAAGATATTACCATGGGACCTATTTCAGACCAAGACCTTTTCAACAAAACAAAAATATCAAAATCGGAGCATCCGTTCAGAAGCTATGAGCTAACAAACATAAAAAAAAACATACGGTTTGAATTGAGAACTTTCCTTCTTTTTTTGAAGTCGGTTAAAAATATAGTAAAACTTTCTAATGATTCATTCTTGTCAAAAAAAAAAAAAAGGAAAGAAAGAAAAAGAAAAGTAATTTTTAACGCAATTGAAGATTAATTAATTTATTTTTATTGTCCTTTGTCTAAAATAAGTAATCTAACATACAATTCTAATTATAAGTTGAACATTTATTTAATTATTATCTTTGTAACTTTATTCATATAATCCCGTTCGAAATTACACCATCAGTCGAATAACTAATTTACAGCGTTTTGCTAACCAACCCGTTAAATTTGCTCAAATGTTTTTTATTACTCTGCTCCAATTTTATGTCCGTAAATGGCCACACCCATGCGTTGGCGTCGTACTTTTAATAACTTTCATTTAATATCATATGTTTTACTTCCAAAACAAGAATTCAAACTAAAAATAAATCAATACTTGAAGCTTAAAAACATTTTTTTTTCTTTCTTTCTTTCTTCTTCTTCTTATATATATATATATATATATATACTATATATATAAATGCTCAATTTTCGGCTCATAAATTTTACGATGTTGAATATTTTGAATTAACGGCCCACTTCACTTACCGTTGCCAGAAGACCATGCCAATGTTATTCTATGGGAAATCTTGTTTACTTATCTTATACTATTAAGTGAGCAATATTTGTATTACTCCGTGATTTGTATGTATATTTCACTGATCTCGAAAACGGTAGCTCGGACAGTCACGAGATTTAACACAAAGGTGCATCCCGAAGGGTCATTGTGCACATCGAAGTCAGATTTTCGAATTTTTGATTAGTTTTTTATTAATTAATTAAAATGTGAAAATCATAACCTTCTAATTTCTGATAAAAAAAGCCATTTAAATTTTAACATTTTATCCATAATTTAATTGTTGCCAATTTTTTTTTCGACAAAATAATAATAATAATTAGAAAAAAAAAAACGTACATTTATTTAAAATGAGGAAAATAAATCAGAAAGATTAGAAAATAAATTAGAAATATCACACGCATCGTTACAAATAAAACACCAAATGAAAGGGAAAAATTTTGTAAATCCGACGCATTAAACAGCTTATCAATCGGATGATTAGTTTTTTCTTAATTAATTAAAATGTGAAAATAGAAACCTTCTAATTTCTGATAAATAAGACATTTAAATTTTAAAATTTTATCCATAATTTAATTGTTGCCATTTTTTTTCGACAAAATAATAATAATAATAATAATTAAAAAAAACCGTACACTTATTTAAAATGAGGAAAATAAATCAGAAAGATTAGAAAATAAATTAGAAATATCAGTCGCATCGTTACAAATAAGATCCGCGATCGTAATGAAATGCTCGCCCTCTGGTGGGCTAAGGTGAAATTATCATACCACTGATAGCTTTCACGTTGAAACAATGATAGAACAACAAGAAAGAACAATACACGTGACTATTATATTTACTAACAACTGCAGTTGAGAAAGAGCCATCTATCGATCATTAAAAACGCGGATAGCAAATGAAAGGGAATTTTTTTTTAAAATCCGATGCATTAAACAGCTTATCAATCGGACAATTAGATTTTTTAAAATTAACTAAAGTATGAATTTTAGGTGGCAACAGCAGAAGATTGTATGGAAACCGTTAGGAGAAAAAAAAAATGAAAAATCTGCTTCACATTAAGTCACATAATTTTTAAAAGGGATTAAAAATTGCAGTTTTCAAATTCTTTTAAATTTTCTCTCACGAACACAAAAATATAATATACAGCTTGTACCCCACAAGACCAACTTGCATTTCAAATTTCATCAATATTTTTGGTTAATAAACAAAAGTTATTTTTTTTTTTTTCAAATTAAGTTTTATTCTATTTTTGAAAAGATTTATGTGATCATAGATATAATAATATATATAGATCTATCATCCCCATATTATCGTGCAAAGATTTTTGATGCCGAAAAAAAAGCTTTGGAATCAGCCATTAAGTGGTATTGAAGGAAAAAAAAGAAGAATGAATTTGAAACTATATCTGGGGCTTTTCATTCACCTTTAGTAAATAAATTATTCATGAATTTTATTTGCTAAAACATTCGTGCATATTCCCGTGTGTATTCACTCGGAGAAAGACTGCCATATTTTGGTAAAATTGCCGTCTTTTCCCGAGTGAAAAGGAATCACTTTTTTGTCCCCAATGATCAATCTATATATTATTACTATATATATGCATGTGATACGATAGATTAATAATTTGGGTTTAAAAAATTTTTTTAAATAAATTATTTAAACTCTATGAACCATATTTTTATTTTATCAGCTTCATTAACAGATCCTGCTGGGCGATTTTTTAAATTTTGGTGTTGAAGTACACCGAATGTTTTTCGACAAGAAGTTTAATATAGCAACAGCCATTTTAATCTAAGTAGCGCATCAAATATATAAAAACATAAATGATTTATTTTTACAGAAAATTTACAAAACAAATGCAGTTTTAAAGATAGGAAATTTATTTCAACAAGCACTATTTTAAACCTAAAGAGCATTAAAAATATAAGCAGAATATAAAGGATTCTTATGTATAAACAAAAAAGAGTCTGATAAAATTATTAGCAAAATAGTCCCTTTTCATAAAAAAAAAAAAAAAAAAAAAAAAATCCATCGCTAATATGGCGACAAAAATTCAAAAGCCGCCAATGGAGCGACATAATAAAGTTGTGTAACACGATAATGTTTACCTATTTATTTATTTTTTATATAATAATCACTATGCTACAAATGAACCTCTGTGTGTTACTGCACTCTCACGCTGTCGAACAGAAATATTTGAAAATTTCAAATTAATATTTAAATAAATAAATAAAAATATGTTTAATGGGAAATATATATAACCATAAAAAGATTAGTTGTCTAAAATACGGCAGAAATAGCGCTCATAGCATATTGTTACAAGGGATTAAGTCTTATTGTTACAATGGATTAAGTCTAAAATGGTGACAAAAATTCAAAAGCCGCCAAAGAGAACTATATTAAGGCTGTACTATCAGGTTTACAACCCATGAATTATATATAAACACAAAAAATTAATTGTCTCATGCGACAGACGTAGCCGGTTACAGCATATTGTAATATTTGGCGTGAAATTACTGTCATTTAATGGTTGATTGGATAAACAAAAAAAACATGAAATAACTTAAAAGCAAATATTATGTTGTCTAAACCCAGTTACGTTTGAGTCCAGTCCGAGTTACATGTGAACAACACGTATAGTGTTGTTCACATGTAACTGGGATTCAAATATAAAAGGGAAACTCCAATTTTTTCGATACTATCTATTTCGAAACTGTTATATAATAAGCACCTAAATGGAAGCTCATTGGTAAACTATTGTCGCAGGTAATAGGGACAAGCGCCCGAGTTGCAGTGGATGACCAAATCGCTGCTGAATGCAGCAGGGACCTGGAGCGAGCTTTTGAACAATTTCAGTAATTTATTTTATTTTATTTTTATAAAGCTATATAGAAACGAGTTTCCTTTAAATTTAGTGGCCAGCGAAGCGGGCAAAGCCTGCTAGTAACTCATTAACTAATACATATTTTTTAATTCTGTTTTAATATTCAGAAAATTCCCAACTGTTAAACTGACGAAAACTTTTAAAAAACGGAATTTTGTAACTTTTAATATTTTATTTTGAAACTATAAAATAAAAAGTTTCGCATAGTATTAAAAATTTGTATTTTACATCTTCAAAAAAAAAAAAAAAAAAAAAGTTTCTAAAAAACGTCCGTTAGTTTAACAGTTGTAAATTTTCTGAATGTGAAAACAGAATTATTAGTTAGTGAGTTATAAGCAAAGAAAATTTTACATAGAATAAGACTAGCTTGGGCTTCCGGCGACGATAAGTGGGCCCTGAAGAGCGGACAATACCTAATCTCGAAGACATCCGTGGCCCATGTTATTCTGTGGTAAAATTTGTTTCCATAATTACTCATTACCTAATGAATATTTTTCTATTATGTTTACAGATTCAGAAAATTCAAAAGCGTTAAAATAGTATTTATTTTCCAAAAACTGATTTTTTAAATTTTTAGTATTCTACTTTGCTACTAAAAAATGAGAAAAATGCACTTTGTGAAAAATTGCATTTTTACCTCGAAATTAAAACGTAAAAATTTTTAAAAATCCATTTTTAGAAAATGAGTACTAATTTAACGGTTATGAATTTTCTGACTGGGAAAACAGAATTAAAAAAAAAAAAAAAAGGTAATGAGTAATTGTGTTAACATATTTTCCCATAGAATAACATTGGCAGCGGCTGTCCGCGGGATTAGGTATTCTCCCCTCTTAAGTCTTATATATGACTAAGGTGCTATCAGACGGAAGACGATATATTCTAAAATATAAGCTATTGCCGCTCAAAAGCGACCAAACGACTTCAGTAGGGTTGTTTTTAAGCATAAACGGAAGAACGAAATCCAGAAATGTAAAAAACGGACCCAACATTTGGCTATTATTCCCCCCCCCCAAGGATGTTTAAAAGGGAAAAGAATAGAGGGTGTTCTGTAATCGCGATTCTCCGATTGGAGGATTTCGTTCTAAAGACTACCGTATGTGATTTAAACAGTCGAAAATGCGTGATTGGCGAACATACGTTCGACAATTTCTATCAAACGGCATATTTGGATCGTTTCCCGCATGAGAAACCTGTTTATGAGGTATTTTGTGCTAAAGAGTATCGTATGGTTCTTCGTTTGATAGCGGCTTCATATTAATCTTATGATTTGATAATCTTATTAGACGATTTACATGTTAATCTTTCAAGTGGAAAAAATTTAAAGTTGTAAATTACTGAATAGAAAGTTAGTGCAACGCATTTAATTTATCCAGTATTGATCGTTTGAAAAAAAAAAATAATTTAGACTAAAATTCAAAGTTTTAAGACAATAAAAGTTTTAAAAATATTGTTGAAATCAGACAAAATTAAGATTTATTTGCATTATCACGCAGATTCGATTTGCAATTGATGGAATAAATTTTATCAAGAACATTTTTATATCGCTAATTTTCTAAATGTTCTTTTCTTCGACACTGAGATATTTCTCATAATTTAACGTGACGAAAAACGCACCACAAATCCTAATAACTTCTCACTCACAAATGTATATGTATTTTTTAAAAGATGGAATATCAGCACTCTTTTGTCCGACCAGCGGCCGAGCGGCTCTACGTTCAAAGCTGGTAGACAGGAAGTGCAGTGTTCATCGATCTAGCCGTTCGGGGTTGGGGACAAAATCTCGCGGGACAAAATATCGCGAGGACAAAATATCACCGACGTAAATGAATGCAAAGCAAAAATGAGTTGGTAATTATTAGTAATGTTGTATAAAATTTTATGACAACACATACCTTAGTCAGAGCACTGACATTCTGACAAACCTACAACAAAATTTTTTTTATAAATTTTACTTATAATAATTTAAAAACTATAATTATTAACTTTTGTCAAGATTAGTCATAATGAAATCAATCGTGCTTATCAATTTTAAAATTTTTAATTCAAGTTTGTGAACAGTGTTCAGCTTTAATGTCAGCAGTGATGTACACGATTTTTAAAATGTATTTTGAATAGTGAAAAGAAAAAGATAAGAAAACATAAAAATAAACATAGATAAAATAATGAAATTCAACTCTATGATTTATTTAATTATTTATTTATTTTAATTAATTAATTAATATTTAAAAGGCCCTGTGGCCCCCATCAGAGATCACAGGTGACACAAAATCAAGTTTTCAAAGAGATCATACTATTTTTTTGACGCGATATTTTGTCCGGCGAGATTTTGTCCCGCGATATTATGTCCGGATCCCATAACTATCATTATGTACATTTATACGAAATTTGTCCTATACTGCCATGTTAAAAAAAAAAAAATGCGGTCACAGCGCCACCTGTAGAGCAGTTGCTCCACGAATCTAATCAGCACCAGTTTATGTCAGGTGTTTGAGCGTAGATTCTGGTTTCGATTCACGCTTCCTACCCCCCCCCCCCCCTGACTGGTATGTTTGGTTCTTTGCCAAATGAGAGGTGAATTTTTCTCTCTAAAATGTTACTTGTTTAGTTTAGTTTTCGGCCTGTCTTAAAACAGGAAGTAATTGTTTCCTTGAACGTTGTTTATTACAACATATCATGGCTCCTCTATGGAGAATCAATATTATTACATGAATAACTCCAGAATTTAATTATAAATTATGAATCCGTCTTTAAAATTCTGCAAATAGTAATTTTATTTATGTGTAATTTTTGAAATAAATAAGTGAAGCTCTCCCAACCTGACTAGACCTTATGACTGAAACACAACATTTGAATTATAGATTTTTGAAGTGTGTTATTATGATTATAAAGATTCTGCAAATTTTTTCATGGTGCCCAAAACCCGGGATAAGTGAAATCCCGTGAAATTGAAATTACCTTTAGATATTAATTTATTTGGATTAATGAATTTGAAAACGGAACTGTAAAATAATAATGACTGGAATTTCGGATGCATTATTTGATAGCTGCCTGGATATTGAACCAGGTAAGCAAAATTTTACTATTATTTATAACATTGATTAAATCAAATTAGATTTTGAATAATTTATTAGATTGTTTTCTCTTTTACTTGATTATTTGCTCGCCATGAATTTAGATAAATTGAAAGCTAAGCGTTCTACGGAACGCTCTAGTGTAACGAAATTAATTACTAAATTAGACAACTTGTTGGCAGATGATATAGAAAATACAAAATCAGACAAAATTAATGAGATTAAAGAAATGTTATGTGAAAGAGAAATTTCATTAAAAAATTTAAACGAACAAATTGAAAATTTAATAGAAGACATAAAAGAGTACGAAAAAGATATCGCAATAAGCGATAAATATGTAGATCAAATAATTTCTGCCAAGTGTAAAATTAAATTAAGACTAAAAAGGTGTAATAAGGATGAGAATAATTCAAATTATTCTGTCAGTGAAACCCAAACAAAAACTTGTTCTTCAGTGAGATTGCCCAAAATGTTCTTACCAAGATTCAGTGGGCAAATCGACAAATGGTACGAGTTTTTCGATTGTTTCGAGAATTCTATTCATTTAAATGAAAGTCTTACAAAAATTGAAAAATTTACTTACCTGAAAACGCTTTTAACTGACAAAGCGTACAATGTTATTGAAGGGTTTTCACTTACGGAGCAAAATTATGATAATTGCATAGAAATGTTGAAAAATCGTTTTGGGCAAAAAGATATTATTATTAATGCCCATATGAATAAATTACTGAATTTAGAGCCTGTTAAAAATTCAGCAAATATAAGTGCGTTGAGGAAACTATTTGATGTTTGTGAAGTAAATATTCGCAGTTTATCTAATTTAGGGGTGACAAAAGGCCAATATGGTCATTTGCTGAATCTAATTTTGTTAAAATTATTGCCAAACGATCTAGTAGTTGAATATTATAGGCAAAGTGATAAAAAAAAGGATGATTCTGATGTGACAGACTTAATTAATTTTCTTAAAATAGAACTGGAATCTCGTGAAAAATCCTTTAGTATGATTAATTATAAAAATGCTTCGGTAATTGTAAATAAAAATAAATCCGAAATTAGTGACAGAAAATTTTCGAATAAAACGAATTCATTGAATGCAAATGTAAAAAATATATGTATATTTTGCAAGAATTATGATCATCCTTCTCTTGAATGTACTAATTTAACTGATGTTGAGAAAAGGTTAAATTAAAGAAGGATGGCATGTGTTATAAATGCTTTCTAAAATCTTATTTGTCATCACAGTGCCGAGTGAAATCGCAGCCTTGCGAAAAATGTAAAGCAACAGATCATAACAAATTATTTTGTTTTTCAAAAAACTTGAAACCAGAAGTAGTAGAGAACGCTGTAGTATCGAATTCGCATTTGAAGAATAGTAATCAGGCAGCGTTATTGCAAACATGTTGCGTAATAGCACAATCTAATTCTAGATCAAAAACTGTCAGACTATTATTAGATTCCGGAAGTGAGAAAAGTTTTATTACTAAAGAATTGGCTCACGAATTAAAATTAACCCGTGTAAGAAAAGAAAAATTAACCGCTTTTGCGTTTGGCATCAACAAAGGTAAAGAAGAGGAATTCGAAGTTTTTAATATTGAACTGCGTAGCAAAATAAACCCTCGTCGGCTCATTCATGTTGAAGTATTAGCTACAGACTTAATAACCGCGACTCCCTTGAAAAGCCCAAGGGGCGAACCAGAAATTGAAAATTATATTAAAAATAAAAACTGGAAATTGGCAGACAATTCATTAAGTTATTCCAAAATTAATATTTTGCTAGGAGCGGATTATTTTTGGAAAATACAGAGAGGTATCATTGAAGAAATTAGTCTATGTTGCCGTGTTAGTATTTATATGTTGCTAATACTATTTTCGGTTATACTGTAGTGGGGAAATTAAACAATAATAGTATAGAGGTAATTAATTCGCATTTTGTATCTGTCAATAAATTTGACAGTTTTGATTTGCAGCGTTTTTGGGATTTAGAATCACTTGGAATATGTAACAGTAAGAATGATTCTCTGTCACAGAGAGATACAGAAATTATTAATTCTTTCAATGAAAATTTAAATTTTGTTAAGGGAAGATATGAAATTCAATTTTTGTGGAAGGAAAATAAAAATGAATTGAAATCTAACATAGAGATAGCCAAAAATAGACTTTGGGGTTTGAGAACAAAACTGTCTAAAAATGAATGGCTTAAAAACGAATATGAAAAAATTCTTGAGGAACAAAAGAAAATGGGAATAATAGAGGAGTGTGAATTAAACAAAAATGAAGCTGATGTATATTATTTGCCCCACAGACCGGTGGTAAACAGATAAGTCCACCACAAAGGTCAGAATAGTGTTTGATGCTTCTTCCAAAGAAAAAGAAGCAAAATCTTTAAATGAATGTTTATATTCAGGCCCCAATTTAAATCTTAATATTTTACATATTATTTTGAAATTCCGCCTTCATAAAATTGCCTTTGTTTGTGACATCGAAAAGGCATTTCTGCAAATACAGGTTGCAGAAAATGATAGAAACTTTTTACGGTTTCTATGGTTTGATGATATAAATAGTAAAAATCCTCTATTAAAGGTTTTCCGCATGACCCGTGTAACTTTTGGTGTTACAACATCACCCTTTTTGCTCTCAGCTACCATTAAACATCATATAAAGGGATATAAGAACTTGTTTGAGAAAGTTGTTAATATGCTTGATACTTCCTTATATGTTGACGATCTCTTTCATGGTGCTAATTCTGTAAATGAAGCATTTATTTTATCGTCTGGTACTGTGAAAATACTTAAAGATGCCAAACCTTAAGAAAGTTCAAAGGGAATTCTTACGAGTTAAGACAGTTGTGGGAAAAACATGGAATAAACGTTGATGAAGAAATAAATGACGGAAATATCTCTAAGGTATTGGGAATAATGTGGTCAACTAATAATGACACGTTAAAAATAGACTTTCAATCTCTGTTAGAAGGGTTTGATAATGAAATTATCACTAAGAGAATTGTTTTACAAACTGTAGCAAAGCTGTATGACCCTGTAGGGTTTATTTCTCCTTTTATAATAAGAGTTAAATTTCTAATGCAAGAATTATGGGAGCAGGGTATTGATTGGGATTCTGCTTTACCCGATGCTTTAACACAAAAATTTAAGAAATGGCATAGTGAATTACAGGATTTAGAAAATTTTGAAGTGCCTAGAAAATATTTTACGAATTTTGAAAAATTAACTCTTGAAGCTATTCAAATTTGTGTTTTCTGCGATGCCAGTTTGAAGGGATATGGTACAGTAGCTTATTTTCGTGATCCTTGTTCCCGTGAAACTTCATTTATTATGTCAAAGACAAGAGTAGCTCCTCTCAAAAAACTTACTTTGCCTCGACTTGAATTGATGGGAGCCTTAACAGCTGCTCGATTAGCTCATTATCTTGGGCGGCTATTTTCAATTCCCGTCAAAAACATACTATGTTTCTGTGATTCCAAATTACCCTTTATTGGGTCAAAGGAAGTGCTAGTAACTGGAAGCCCTTTGTAGAGAACAGAGTGCGTGAAATTCAACGATTAGTAGCCCCGTCTCAGTGGAGATTTTTTCCAGGGATTAAGAATCCCGCTGATGTGCTATCTCGTGGTTGCACAGCAACTGAATTGTTGAAGAATGAAGAATGGTTGATGGGACCAATTTGGTTGAAAGAAGAGCACTTACCGACACCACTACCTGAAAATGAAGCGAAAATACCTGAAGAAGAGATTTTGCGAGAACAACGGAAAACTACTGTTTGCTCTTTAACTCATTGCAATAATGAATTTGAATTATTATATAAGTTTTCATCTTGGTCTAAATTAAGACGTGTTACAGCTTGGTGTCTTAGATTTATAAAAAATACTAAATGTCGATCTGTGCGAAATACTGGCTTTTTAACTATACAAGAACTTGATGAGGCAACTGAAATTATTGTGAAGTTGGTTCAAAGGCATGAATTTGGAGAGGAAATAAAGACTTTAAAATCTGGAAGAAACCTGAATGCTAGTAACAAACTCCTTTCTTTAAATCCTTTTCTAGACAAAAATGAAATTCTTCGCGTTGGGGGAAGATTAAGACACGCAAACCTACCTGACAAGGGAAGTATGAATCAGTAAAATTGCTATTGAAACCAAACCACGCTTAAATTAAAGAGCATGGTCGAAAACATTGAGTACCGTACAAATTTGCTGCAACAACTCCTATGGGGGTGAGATATGCCCTCTATTAGTTTTAGTTATTTCTATAAAAGCCAACAAAACACACAGCGTAGTGCGAACAGATGGTGCAGTGCTAGCGTGCTTGACTTCGGATACGCAGGTCGTGGGATCGAGTCCCCGCAAGGGCGTATTGTATTTTATTTCAACTGAAATATATTTATTTTTGACATTTTTAATTAAATTAAATCATTATTGTAAGAGAAAATATATTAATTATATTAAAACAAGTTTTTTTTTTTTTTTCAGCGCGGACAATTTAATATATTTTTATTTTAATCAATTTATTTATTTATTTATTAAATTTAAAGAAATTAATAATTTAACGGGAAATACTTTTATATAATATTTAGGTAAGATTTTGTTAATGATTACATTCCGATAAAATTTTGTTAATGATTGTTTTATATGAATTATTAATTACTATTTTTTAACGACGACATTAATAGCAAGAGTTAATCGTCTGCTTTCAATTGTATCATTTATTAATACTATTTTTTGCATGATAAATCCTGAATGATGAACAGCTGTTGCTTAACTATTTGACGTCGCATTTAACTTTTATCTCAAATATTTCATTAAACAGCTTCTCAAGTTTCGTGGTGTCGGAGGAGCTGACAATGATATTGAAGACAATGACAAATTTTCTCAAAATGATTTTACTAATTTATAATTAATTTACATCTCAAAAAATTCAAAATATGGGTAAATATGAATTTTACAAATCAAGTAATCTCGACGAAAAGCCAAATATTTGACAAAATGTTCGGGATGAACAATAACTGACGGTGAACAAAATTGAAATTCAAATAATTGTGATCAATCATTTTATATTTCTTGTTCTAATTGTGAAAAATACTTATGGTTCCATGATTTTTCTACTTTTAATCATAAGTGTTATAAATTAGAAACTATATTCGTAGATTTAAACATGGTTTTCTATTTTATAAATAAAAAAATGCATTTCTTAAATTCATTCTCAATACTTTATTAATTGGAATACTCAAAAAAAAAAAAAAAAAAAATCTTCCTAATGTTTTTTAATATTTTCTCTTAAATTAATAATTTAATTTAATTAAAAACGTAAAGAAAAAAAATTGAAAAAATTAAAATACAAAACGCCCTTGCGGGGACTCGATCCCACGACCTACATATCCCAAGTCAAACACGCTAGCACTACACCATCTGTTCACACAACGATGCGTGTTTTGTTGGCTTTTATAGAAATAACTAAAACTAATAAAGGGCATATCTCACCACCGTGGGAGTTGTTGCAGCAAATTTGTGCGGTACCCAATGTTTTCGACTGTGCTCTTTAATTTAAGCTTGGTTTGGTTTCAATAGCAATTTTACTGATTCATACTTCCCATGTGAGAGTCAAAAGCACCAAATGATACTTCCCAAAACGCATCACATTACAGATTTAATTATAAAGTACTTTCATGAAAAACATCTTTACAGTGGAACTCAGTTAACAATTTCAGTCCTGCGACAACAATATTGGATAATTAATGCAAGAGACGCTGTGAAAAGGAATCTGCGGAACTGTATGAAGTGTTTTAAAACTACATCAAACGTAGCCTCTCAGTTGATGGGTGATGTTCCAGCTGCTCGTGTAGTGCCATCGCGAGTGTTTTCGAAAGTCGGGGTTGATCTTGCAGGCCTCTTTCTCATCAAACCTCGTAAGGGCCGAGCTGTTAAATCTTATAAAAGTTATATTTGTTTATATATCTGTTTTTCCACAAAGGCAATTCATTTGGAAATACTCAGTGATCTCACCTCTGAAACATTCCTCGCATCTTTGAAGAGGTTTGTCGCTCGACGAGGAAAACCTGAAGAATTGTTTTCAGACAGAGGAACGAACTTTGTAGGTGCCGACAACGAAATGAAAAAAAATGATGTCCTTGATCTCTTCTGAGGAAAAAATCCACAGATATTTGTCCGAAGAAACAATGAAATGGAATTTCAATCCCCCATCGGCCCCCCATTTTGGAGGCCTTTGGGAGGCTGGAATAAACAGATGAAAGGTCATTTAAAAAGAACTATTGGCGAACAAATATTAACTTATGAACAGTTCCTTACTTTAATTACTCAATTTGAATCGTGCTTGAACTCAAGACCTCTTGTTGCGCTCTCGAATGATCCAAGCGACTTAAATGCTCTAACTCCAGGACATTTTATCATAGGCACTGCCTTGACTTCAATATCAGAACCTGACTATTCTTCAGTTAACCTAACCCCGCTAGAAACATGGAAACTTCTGCAAAAAATTTTTCAAAGTTTCTGGAAGAGATGGTCCTGAGATTACCTATCAGACTTGCAAAGACGACCAAAATGGTTAATAAATAAACCAAATTTCAAGAAAAACGATTTGGTTTTAATAAAAGACGATAATCAGCCCCCTTTGAAGTGGAAACTGGGTCGCATAATCAAATTATTTCCTGGAGCAAATGGCAAACTTCGTGTAGTTCTGCTGAAAACTGTTTATGGGGAATTGAAGCGTCCGATCGCCAAACTATCTCCTCTTCCATTTTAAAAACTATTGAACTGATAACATAGAACTGTTGAAATTTAGCTTATTTTTATTTTTGTTTATTTATTATTATTATTTTTTTTTGTTCCTGTATTTTATCCACTTATGTTAATAATCTAGTTACAATGTTTCATTATGTATATTAATCTCTTTTCTTTTTATCTATTTGCAGTTTGAAGACAGAAAATGTAAAACCTGTTTTATTGTACCTTTAGGATATTTTTATGAACCTCTGTTCATGGGGGCGGAGCATGTTTGAACGTAGATTCTGGTTTCGATTCACGCTTCCCCCCCCTGACTGGTATGTTTGGCTCTTTGCCAAATGAGAGGTGAATTTTTCTCTCTAAAATGTTACTTGTTTAGTTTAGTTTTCGGCCTGTCTTAAAACAGGAAGTAATTGTTTTCTTGAACGTTGTTTATTACAACATATCATGGCTCCTTTATGGAGAATCAATATTATTACATGAATAACTCCAGAATTTAATTATAAATGATGAATCCGTCTTTAAAATTCTGCAAATAGTAATTTTATTATGTGTAATTTTTGAAATAAATAAGTGAAGCTCTCCCAACCTGACTAGACTTTATGACTGAAACAGAATATTTGAATTATAGATTTTTGAAGTGTGTTATTATGATTATAAAGATTCTGCAAATTTTTTCATCAGGTTCCAACTAAATACCAAGTTTGGTTAAATTTCGTTCATTGGTTCGTGAGATACAGCGTCCACAAAATTTGTGATACACACACACAGACACACGGACTGACAGACAGACAGACATTTTCTAAAAACAGTCAAATCGTATTCAGGACATCCCAAAACGTGTAAATCCATCGAAAACTGGAGTTCGAAAATTTTCACGAATCCAATACTTTCTCTATATATACATATAAAGGAAAGTAAAAAAGCTTTCCGTTACTTTTTGAACAAAAATATGTAAGGAATGTATCTTAATCATGACTTGTGAAATGGATTTCGTATCTTGCATAGCTCAAAAACAAATGGTCGTAGAATGTTGCAAATTTGTCATGATGTCTAATTGTACACCTCCAATTTCGGTATTTATACGAGCCGCCTTATATAGATATCTGCTATTTTACACATTTTTTTGTGATTTACAGTCGGCAGCAAAAGTATCCGAGTACTAGCAAAAATTCCTATGTAAAAAAAGTACACTTAATACTGTTTTGTTAAATAAATCCTTGTCGAATCGTGTTCTAAGACTGACTAAGAAGAGGATTCGACAAGGATTTATTTAACAAAACTGTATTAAGTGTATTTTTTTTATATAGGAATTTTTGCTAGTGCTCGGATACTTTTGCTGTCGACTATATGTGTGTGTATGTGAGTGAACACGATAACATCTAAACGCTTTCAGCGAATGAACTGAAAGTTAGTATGTTCGTACAGATCACCGTACCGTGAACTGTACTGATTTTGATGAATCTTGCACTTATAGTTTTTTTTTTTTTTTTTTTACAATAACACAAAGAAAATTTATCATTATGGCCTTTGGGTTGAAATGGTTTAAAGTGCGATAGCGTCTAAACACCTTACTCAAATGAACTGAAAATTTATATACATGTTATAGGGCACCGTCGCAAAAACTATATAGATGTTGGTGTATCTAGCACTTATCGATTGTTACAGGAATACAACGAAAAATTATTTATCATTATGACCTATTAACTTAAATTATTTTAAAGTGCAATATAGTTAAACACTTTATTCGATTGAGCTGATTCATTTCAGAATTCCATTACTTTAATTTATTTAAACAACTGTAAATTATTTAATGTTCCGAAAGTCGAATGTAGTCATTCCATTTTTTTTACTATTATTGTTGTTGTTCTACGTTTTTAAAAAAAAAAAAGACGATGCCTCAAAAAACTTATTATATAATGAGAGTGGTATTTAAAAAGCTATTTTACATTTATCAAAATGACTTTTTTAACACGTTGAGCGCCCCGCGAATTCTTAAAATCCATTAAAATTCCATAGTGATTTCTCCTGTAATAAATAAAAATTAAGTAAATTTTAAATAAATTTTCATCAGTTACTTAAAACAATGTAATATTTTTAGTTTTATATCCTATTTTACACTGTCAACCACCGATGGTTGACGCGGCTTATATCATATTTGGCACTGTCAGTCGCCGATGGCTGACGTGGTGCTCAACGTGTTAATTTTTCTTGGTACTGCTTTTACTTTCGGGGTAAAACTTTTACTGAAATATTTGAAGTATAACATGTTCTGCACACTCCTAAAGTTTCGAGATGATTCCTTCAGTACTTTTAGAGATATATGACAAAATGTCTAGAATCTAGAATGGCTGACATGGCGCTCAACGTGTTAATTGACATTTTAATTTTCTTTTTAAGAAAAATCTTCAATCTTTTTTTAAACACATGTATTAGTTATAAATCTGTAAAGCATAAAATTATAACTCACGATATCGAGCTATAAATAATAGAAGACACCAAAAAATTCCAATAAACATATATTAATACGCAAACATGAAAGTTGTCGTATTTTTTTTAGCAAATTAACTATAGGAGTAGAGGCACTGAAAGTGGTATCGTTCGAAAAGTATGATTAATGGGAGTTTGAGAAGAAAGAAGTATTTTCCAATGATGACAAAAAGATATTGAAAAAAATCTTTATTTTTTACGCACTTTTTCATTTTATACGTGTAATCTTATGCATATTAAAAGTTTCTACTGAAAAAAAGGTGTCATATTCGGCAATTTCTTAAAATTGAATAAAGCCATAGTAATTTGTATGAATGTGGCATTCCTACACTCTCGATTACAAATTTTTCATTCTACACCGTGTCCCAAAAGTTTAGACAATCAATAAAATTTGCATTAACATAAAAAGTAATAAGGTACAATTAAAATTCGTGCGATAGGTAATATATACATAAAAACATTTTTGCTGATATACGCATATAAATTATGATCAAAGGTTTGAAATTATAAAATGTACAATAAATTATATAAAAATGTGCTGTCCCAAAAGTATAGACATCTGTAAGTGTTTTTGGTTTTACATTTATAAAAGTAACTAAAAACTTACTTTTAATATTGAACTGTATTTCCACGACACTTTATAACATCAAATACACGTTGTTTCATAGTATTAATTAATCATTGCATTACAGAAGGAGATGTTTCATATCACGCTTTGCCAATTGCAGTTTTTAAGTCATTTACTCATGTATATTGCTTTCCATTTTCATATATTTTACGAGATAAGATCCTCATATGCTATCCATGGGATTCAAATCCGGACTAAGTGCTGGTCAGTCTAATAGTGTGATATTGCTTTGCATAAACCATATGTTTGTTGATCTGGAGGTATGGATGGATGCCTCATTTTATTGGAAAGCACAATCCGGTCCTGCTAGCAAATTCATAATTGGCAGTAAATTGGTACGTGAAATATTCTGATAGTCCTCAGATTTCATTTTTCTGCACGTAAATCCTAGAAATGCTTGTCCGTTGAAACAAAACCCTCCCCAGGTCATTATGGATCCTCCGCCTTGCTGCCTGCTGAAACAGTTCTTCGGTTTTTACTTTCTTCTATCTTCAATAGAAGAAAGTATTGGATTCGTAAAAATTTTCGATTTCGGGTTTTTGACGGATTTACACGTTTTGAGAGCTGTAGAACACGATTTTAACATTTTTAGAAAATGTCTGTCTGTCTGTCTGTCTGTCTGTCTGTCTGTCTGTCTGTGTGTGTGTGTGTGACAAAATTTTGTGGCAACTGTATCTCTGGAACTACTGCACAGAATTTCATACAAATTGGTATGTAGTTGCACCTTGACATAAATTAGTGCCTATCAACTTTTGGTAAAAATCGTCTTACAGGTTGCGTTGCCATCCCGCTTTTTCTAAATTTTTAACAGGGTGATATAGGGCAAAATTTTCAAGATGGGTATCTTTCGAAAGGTCTCGTCAGTACCTTTAAAACGAATGGTTGAACTATAAATCTGTGATAATTTAAAACAAAGTTATCGATTTTTTTTACTTTTTAGGAAAAAAAACTTAGAAAAAAAAATCTTTTTTTTTTTTTTTTTCTCTCTCTCTCCCTTAATTTTATCAAACTCCCACGGTTTCCGTGTTCTGACAAACTTAAACTAATTTTTGCTTTTTTCCCCTAATTTTGTCAAAGTCCTACGGTTTCCGTGTCTTGACAAAATTTAACATATTTTTGCATTTTCCCCCTAATTTTGTCAAAGTCCCACGGTTTCCGTGTTTTGACAAACTTTGACAAAATTTTGGGTAAAATGTGAAAATTATTCTAAGTTTGTCAAAACACGGAAACCGTGGGACTTTGACAAAATTGGGGAAAAAATGCAAAAATTTGTTTAAGTTTGTCAGAACACGGAAACCGTGGGACTTTGACAAAATTGGGGAAAAAATGCAAAAATTTGTTTAAGTTTGTCAGAACACGGAAACCGTGGGAGTTTGATAGAATTAAGGGGAGAGAAAAAAAAAAAAAAGAAAAAAGTGGGACTTTGACAAAATTTTGGGTAAAATGTGAAAATTTCATAAAGTCCCACTTTTTTTTCCCCTCTTCCCCTCAATTCTATACTTTTTTTTTTTTTTTTTTTTTTTTTTTTAATTATTGTTACTGAGTGAATTTGTATAGGAGAAGATAGAAGAAAGTATCGTGGTGGCCACAACATACTAGTTTTCTTATGTCATACCAGGAAAATTTTTAATCATCAGGACCGTCCAAATTTCATTTCTTTTCGACACTGAAAATGACAGAAAGCCACTTTTCACCGTATGACGTATGCTTTCTAGCCCACTTTAGACGTGCATCTTTGTGTCTCTGCTTTAAGCAAAGTTTTGCTTTCATTCTCCTGTAAACAATGTGTTTTGAAGCTTAAATTCTTCTGTGTACAGTACTTTTTGAAATCCTGGAAGTTGATGCAATTGCACGCAAAATTAAATTATTAACTGAAGCCTTTTTTAATAACATTCTATCATCACGTAACTTTGTTTTCTTTGGTCTTTTGACTGGCTTTCAAGTATTCCATGTTCCACCTGATATAAAAATTCTATAAATACTGCTCAAGGATTTCTTTATTCTTCTCGATATTTGTACAGGATTTTGTTTTGCGCTTTTAACTGTAAAATCTTAATAATTTCATCTTTAGAAATTTCTTTAGAGCGTAGCATTTTTTTCAGAATACGCAGGGAACGTTTTTTCCGAATCACAAACAAAGCCATACATTGAACTCGCTAAATTATTATGCTAAAAATATAGCAGACGATATTTCAATTAAAAGGAAAACTTTTTCTGCATTTACAGAATCAGACGATAATAAAAATATTTTATTCTGTGAACAAAAATGTAAAATAAAGCATGTTATGCTGTATTGTGTCTATACTTTTGGGGCAGCATATTTTTATATAATTTAATGTACATTTTATAATTTCAAACCTTTGATCATAATTTATATGTGTATATCAGCAAAACTGTCTTTATTTATTATCTATTTCACTAATTTTAATTGTACCTTATTACTTTTTATGTTAATGCAAATTCTGTTGATTGTCTAAACTTTTGGGACACGGTGTAAGAAGCAACAGCAATTAGAGCGGTAAAACTGCTTATTGAGTGAATGAGTGGTAGATTGAAACTCTACACTGTTGAACATATACACAAATTAAAACAGGATTTGATTTATGAAAGTTCAATTTTTATTATATATATACAGTCGGTAACAAAAGTGTCCGAACACTAGCAAAAATTTCTATGTAAAAAAAGTACGATTAATGCAGTTTTGCTAAATAAATCCTTGCCGAATCCTGTTCTTAGACTGACTAAGAACAGGATTCGACAAGGATTTATTTAACAAAACAGTAGTAAGTGCACTTTTTTTATATAGGAATTTTTGCTAGTGTTCGGACATTTTTGTTACCGACTGTATGTATATATATATATATATATATATATATATATATATATATACACATACATATATGAAGGCAATATTTGATATATATACACATATATATTGGGAGGGTTCAGCTTTAATCTGACGAGATAATTTTTTTTGGGAAACATATAATGAATTTCAATTAACTGATATTGACTACTTATTTTTTAAAAAGTAGATTTATTATTATCTTCTGCATGTAAAAGAAGAAATTGTAAAATAAGGAAAAGTTTTCTATTTCTAGTTTTTGATAAATTTACATGTTTTGTGGTTTCATGAGCATGATTCAACCCTTTCTAGAAAATGTCTGTCTTTCTGAGTCAGAAAAATTGTGCGAACACTGTACCTCATGAGCCATTGACTTAATTTAACCAAACTTGATATTTCGTTGGGCCTTGCTTTAACTGGTGCTGATTCACCCAACAGGTGGCGCTGTCATGCTGCAATCTGCAGTATAACAAATTTAGTATAATATATATATAGTATGTAAAACTCTGCTGATTAAATTGGATTGCACATCGGCCAACAAGTGCTGCTGCTATTTAATCTTTTTTTTTTTTTTTTGAAAGACTATTTCTACATTTATAAAGTGTATAAATGCACAAAGCTCGGCTTGTGAGATAGATATTAGGTAAAACTATGCTGATTCACTTTGGGTGCATGTCGAATGACAGGTGACGCTGCAATATTATCTGTTTACGGGGAAGCTATAGCTCAGCTTCTATGCTATATAAATGTACCAAACTTGATATGTGAGATTTATATTATCAAAAATTATCATTTTTCATTTTTGGTGTACCTAGGCCGAAAGGTGGTGCTGCTAATATTTTATGCGATTTTCAGATGGCTGTATCTCAACATTTATTGATTAAAATTACATCGAACTGCATATGTAAAATATAATTGTGAAAAAATATTGTAATTAAATTTTTGTTCATGGTAGCCAGTATGTGACATTGTTATATAAAATGATGTAGAAGAAAGTATCAGATTCCTGAAATTTTCAGATTTTTAGGTTTTGATAAATTTATACCTTTTGAGATGTCTTAAACATGATTCGTATAGTTATAGAAAATGACTATTTGTCTGTGTGTGTTGTATGATGTGTTACCAAAATTCTGTACCTCAAGAATCATTGGTGGAATTTAAGCACGACTGATAATTAATTACACCTTTTAAATTGGTGCGTGTTAGTTTTTGGTATATACATCACCAAATAGGTGTTGCTGCTATGTTTTGTTTCACCTCATTTAAATGAAGGCTATATCCCAACTTCTGTAATGCATAAATGTACCAAACATGACATATGAGACAAATATTATGTAAAACTATGCTGCTTTAATTTGAGTGCATAACGGCCAACAGGTCGCGCTGTTGCGTTGCTATTTAGTTTTGTTTAAGGGAAGGCAATATATCAGCTTCTATGATGTATAAATGCACCCAATTTAGTATGTGATATAGATAATATATGAAACGATGCTGATTTAATTTAGGCGTATATCGGACGAAAGGTGGCGCTACTATGCTTCAATTGTATCTACTTACGGAAAGGCATATCTCATTATATATATATATATATATATATATATATATATATATGCAACAAATTTGTTATGCATTTTATTCATTCATTTATTTATTTATTTCTAGAATAGAGTTTAAAACTATTTTTTACATGGAAACTTTAAATTTTTTTATTTACTATTTAAATGCTTACTTAAAAAATTGGTCGAGTTTAGACCACTGGGCGATACTGGTTATTATATATATATATATATATATATATATATATATATATAATAATCAGTTTCTGATAAATTAATAGAAATAAACAATACCTTTGAAAAAAGTTTTAAAATTAACTTAATAAAGAACTATGTTTTTAGTTTAAATAAGACTGAACTTAGTATTATTAAAATATTAATAGATAATGATATGTTTGTAAATACACATGCTTTTGATTTAATTAGAGATTTGACAAAATATAGATGTATAAAACATGATATTAAATATATTCAAATTTACTCAAAGAATAATGAATATCTAGTTATTTTATTTATGAATAAATCTTATTATAGTATAAATTTTAATAAAATTATAAATGAAAATGAAAAATATTTCCCTATTAAAAATATTTTTATTAAAAAGGCTTATAAATATAGTACTCCTATTGGCAGATTACTATTTAATTACAACATTAAAGTGAGTGATGGAAATTCAGAGTCTTGTATTTGTGAAAATTTTAAGCAATTTATTGACACACATCATAAACATATTATAACTGGTGATATGGATTTTATAGATTTAGTTTTACATAATAATACACTTAAGAACTTCATGAAAATGGGTACTAAATATAGATTAAATGTTACTAATTATATCAAAAATTTAAAAAATCAGTTAAATAAAGATATTGATAATTTTATAAAAAGTATTGAAGTAAAATATAATTTGCCTATTGAAGCTTTGAATGAATTTTTTTTTAAGGTAAAAAATGATATTGATAAATTAAAATTTGATGTTTTGAAGGGTTATATTAACAGAGACATTAAAGATGATATTAAAATCTTCAAGAAAACTTTATCATAACATATGTAGATAAAGCTGTGAATAATTTTGCTGTTATATGTAAAAAATATTATTTGGAAATGGTGGATAAAATTATGACAAACAATATATTATTTGAAGAGTCTATTGCTGTTATATGTAAAAAATATTATTTGGAAATGGTGGATAAAATTATGACAAACAATATATTATTTGAAGAGTCTAAAATTAAAGAAAGGGAACTTCTAAATAGAATTAAAGCTAAAAATCTATAAATTGGTATTAAACTTACTAATGTTAACTTTCCTTTTATTTTTCTTATCCCTAAATTTCATAAAGATCCAGTAAAATTTAGAACAGTAACTTCTGCTTATAAAACATATAATGTTAAAGCAAACAAAAAACTACAACTTCTTATTCAAAATACTCTAGATCAAACTAAAAATTCTATAATTCTTAAAAATAGTTATGACTTGATTGTTTCTATGAAAAGTAAGAAGGTTAATAATGTTTTCACTTGGGATTTTGAAGATTTATTTAATAATATTAAAATAGATGATTTGATCAATTCCTTGGATATTTTCTATTATGAAAGTAATATAAAAGATATTATAGATTATAATAAATATAAAAAATTATACAGTTTGGTTCTAAAAGAACATTATAATAATTATCATGGGAAATTTTATGTTCAAAAACATGGAAATCCTCAGGGCTCTGTATCTAGCAACAGTTTAGCAAATATGTATTTGCATACTTATGAAAATAATTTTAAATCTAATGAGGGTATTATAATTTACAGATATACAGAGGGTGTTCGCACATTTTTTAGACGATTTTGATGGAGTAATTACACTCATATTTCGTGTTTTAAATGTTCAGTTTGATAGCCCTTATATTTAACTTTCATTCTACATCTTAATTTCCACGATAATAATGCTTTTTGTAATATTGGAAGAGATATTTTGTTCCATTCCTCTTCAACGGCTTTCCAAAGTCCACAAAGCGTTGTAGGCTGGCGTTTGGATAAGGCAGATTTTAAGAGTCCAAAAGCATAAAAATCCATTAGTGATACATCAGAAGATTTAACAGGAATATCAGTGAAGAGTATGGTTTTAATTCCCGTTTCTTGTTCCCTTTTTTCTAGAAAAGCAAGTGTGGATTGTGATGTGTGACTGCTTGCTTCGTCTTGATGCAGTTCAATGGACTGAGTGCATTGTGGATAAAGATCTGTAATTTCATATTTAAAAATTGGAGTTAAAATATGTTCTTGATAGTATTTAGAGTTGATTTTGACATTTTTGTTAACATCTTTTACCTTTATCTTGCCTTTGTATGAAAAACAACCGACAATCATAAAAACTTTAGAAAAACTTTCTTTTGATTCTTTGAACCATGTAGCAAAAAATTTTTCTCCTCTTTGATGATGATAAATTGATCTTTTCTTTCTTTCTTTCTTTTTTTTTGTTGTTGTTGTTGCAATCACTTAAATAGACCCAAGCTTCATCTATTGCTACGACATTTTTCTATTTTTCTCCTGATAAATGTTTTTCATAAAGAGTTCTGCAGCGTGTTCTATTCGGAAACAGCGAAAGCGTATCCTTCCACCCATTGCCTTTTTAAAAGCGCCATTTTGCTTGTAAACAAAAATTCTAAATATCAGACGATAAATAAAACTTCCAAAAATACAACTGTTGTGAAAATAAAATTTTCCATTCAGACCATTTTTTCTTACGGCGAAATAAAACCGTCTAAAAAATGTGCGAACAGCCTCTGTATTGATGATCTAATCGCTTTTACTAGTACTAATAATGACACTAAAATAAAAACAAATTTTTATCCTTCTTATTTAAAACTCATTAGTACTAATTTTAATCCTTTAAAAGCAAATTTCTTGGACCTGGATATAAATATTGTAGATAATGAAATGGTTACAACTATTTTTGATAAAAGAAATAATTTTGATTTTAATGTGATTAAATTGATTCATTGGAGCTCTAACATTAGTAAACTTATCTACGGAAATATCATTTTAAACTATCTTAATCGTAACAAAAGATTAATTTCTATTTATCATGACAAAATTAAGGATATTCAGGATTTCTTTAATAGAGCTATTGAAAATGATTATGCTATAGATTTTTTACATGGTTATATTATAGAAAAATATTTAAAATATTTGAAATATAAATGATTTTTTAATTTTCCTTTTTAATTTTTCCTTATTTTTCGATTAAATTTAGTTATAATAACTTTATTTATTGTTTTAATTTCATTAATTTAATATAGATGGCGTTGTAATATATTTTCGATTGTTTCGTATTTTGATTAGTTGTCTCGCTGAAGATCTTATAAAATACTTGCTGCTGTTTGATCAATGTTTGATCAATTTTCTCCCTAATCCATATAAGTTTTTTGTCTGTTCCATATTATTTTATTCATTTTATTTTATCCATATTGAATTTAGCCATATATGTGCTTTTTTATTAAACTGTCTGCCTAGGGGGAGAGTTTGATCAATTAAAAGCATGCTTTAACCCCACACGTATGTCTCAAGTCATACGGGGCATTTTTTGACAGTTTAAATCATTTATTTTACGTTTTTGCAGTAAGTTTTACTTATGAATCGTTTCACATTTATTAATTTTCTGGTAAGTTTTTCTTTAGTTATTTTTGTTACATATTTTCAACTTTTATATGACTGAAAATATATATTATATTTTCATATATATATTACATTAAGTTAAGAACGAGCAGAAATAACTCGAATACTGATTAAATATCTATAACTCAAGTGGATTTAAATACAAAACATCTATTTAAATCAGAGGCATTTTTAACTGAAATGGCGTTGAAAAGTAATATTCCTCTAGAAGAAAACAGTCGACGAATCAACTTATTTAATTTAAGGTAATATATATCTTTTAGATGGCAAATTATGAGAGAGTTAATAATGGCAAATTATTATTTAATAGTAAATTTTATTCAATTACTCAAGAACGCATGTTTGTGATTTTCACTAGAAAATAAAATATAAAATGTGTATTAAAATTCATGCCATTCACGCTTGTTCAAGATACCATCAAATGTATCCTGAGACTCCTTGAGGGCACTAAGTTGGGAATGTGATTGGCGAGTCTATCATTCGACATGAAGTTATAAAGATCTCCGTTAAAAGTCGCCCTTGATGACAAGGAAGACAATTTATATCTGAGACATTATGAGAAAAGAGAGACCAGGCAGCGGTGAAACATCCCAAGTAGCAAGAAATGCTGTTTATTTTATTTTATTTTATTTTATTTTTCGAGTGAGAAAAACTTTGTCCAGAACCAGTAGATGAACTGACAAAATTTTCTAAAACTCTCGAAGAGATTCATGACTATCGTGCACTTCATACTACGTTCCCCGCCTTCAGGATGGTTCTGGGAGTTATGAGTATTGAAAGTTACGTGATGCCTCCACATTTTTTTTTTCCGCAAAGGGACGGCCAGCAAAAGAAATATCGGGACATTACGTCGTCGTTGTGTTAAACGTGGTTGTGAAGCCTTGTATCACTATTGCAGCATGTGACAGGATATACATTTTATCAGTTGGACACCTCTCCAATCCATATGCCATATTCTATACAATAAGTATGGCTAGCAATTTCCCTGGCTACATCACTTCAAACATGCCCTCTTCCCCAGAATTATTACATTTGGGGCGTAGCCGAGAGTGAAAAATAACTATTTGCACAACACATTTATAGCTGTCAAGGAAATTATTAGGAAAGCCAACTCCTTCTAATGAGCATGCGCGTGGACTCTTATCTCAAGAGCCAAGTGCTGAGTGAATCCGGTATACGGTTACTCTTTTTGGCAATTAATTGTTGCTTCCTTATACAGAGTATAAAGAAGTATAGTAAGCCAGATTTGCGAAATTGATTTTGTATTTCGCATGACTCAAAAAAGAATAATCGTAGAAAGTTGCAAATTTATATGTGTAACTGTTATAATGTCTAGCTGTACACTTGCAACTTTGGTTTTAATACGAATTTCCGTTTCAGAGATATCAACAATTTTAGACGAATTTTCGTGACGTCTGTATGTAAGTATGTGTATGTATGTGTGTGTGCGTCTGTGTGTGTGCGTCTGTGTGTCTCTCGCATAACTCAAAAACGGTTGGATGTAGAACGTTACAAATTGGTACATAGGTTTGTTATAACACCTAGTTGTGCACCTGTTTTTTTGGACTGTATATGATTTTCCATTTTGGAGATATTTAGGAAAATTAAATTCATAATGACCAAAAATACAAAGGTTTTGTTCATATGTATCTCGCATAACTCAAAAACGGTTGGATGTAGAACGTTGAAAATTGTTACATAAATTTGTTATAACATCTAGTTGCACACCTCCCTTTTTGTACTTTATATGATTTTCCGTTTTGGAGATATTTAGGAAAATTAGGTTCATAATGACTAAAAATACAAAGTTTTTGGCCATTATATATAACCTACCATCATAGAAAAAAAAAAAAAAAAAAAAGTAATGATAGAGCCAGTAATAATACTTTTATGAAAGCTGAGGACATTTTTGCGTATAGAAAGTTATGCTTTAAGACATAAGTAGGTTCTTGTGAATGAATGCATTTTATTTAATAAATATTCGTCCCGTAGATACAGCCTGTAATGTATCTCGCATAATAACGGCTCAACGTTGAACATTGCAAATTGGTATATAGGTTTGTTATAACATCTAGTTGTGCACCTCCCTTTTTGAACTTTATACGATTTTCCATTTTGGAAATATTTAGGAAAATTTAGGTTAATAATGACCAAAAATACAAAGGTTTTGGCCACTATATATCACCTACAAACATAGAGATTTTAAAAAAAAGCTAATGATAGAGCCAGTAATAATACTGTTATGAAAGTTGAAGACATTTTTGCGTGTAGAAAGTTATGCTTAAAGACACAAGTAGGTTCTTGTCGATGAATGCATTTTATTTAATGTATATTCATCCCGTAGATAGAACCTGTAATGTATGTTGCATAATTAATGGTTGGACGTAGAACGTTGCAAATTGGTACATAGGTTTGTTATACACTGTCAAAAAAAAAGTCCTGTTTGCTGCAGTTTGCTGCCAGAAATTTTCATTCAGAAAAATACGTTCTATCAACGTAGTTTTTCCGTTGATAGAACGTATTTTTCTGAATTACAGAAAATTTCTGGCAGCAAACTGCAGCAAACAGGACTTCTTTGGACAATGTAACATCTAGTTGTGCACCTCCCTTTTTGAACTTTATATCATTTTCCGTTTTGGAAATATTTAGAAAAATTTCGGTTCATAATGACCAAAAATACAAAGGTTTTGGCCACTATATATCACCTACAAACAAAGAGATCTCAAAAAAAGCTAATGATAGAGTCAGTAATAATACTGTTATGAAAGTTGAAGACATTTTTGCGTGTAGAAAGTTATGCTTAAAGACATAAGTAGGTTCTTATCAATGAATGCATTTTATTTAATGCATATTCATCCCGTAGATAGAGCCTGTACTGTATCTCGCAGAACTAATGGTTGGAAGTAGAACGTTGCAAATTGGTATATAGGTTTATTATACACTGCCAAAAAAAGTCCTGTTTGCTGCCAGAAATTTTCTGTAATTTTTCCGTTGATAGAATGTATTTTTCTGAATTACAGAAAATTTCTGCAGTAAACGGGACTTTTTTTGACAGTGTAACATGTAGTTGTGCACCTCTCTTTTTGGACTTTATATCATTTTCCGTTTTGGAGATATTTATGAAAATTAGGTTCATAATGACCAAAAATACAAAGGTTTTGGCCATTAAATATGACCTACCATAATAGAGATTTCAAAAGAAACTAATAATAGAGCTAGTAATGATATTGTTATGAAAGTTGAAGACATTTTTGCGTGTAGAAAGTAATTTGTGAAGACATAAGCAGGTTCTTGTCGACGAATGCATTTTATTTAATGAATATTCAGCCCGTAGGTAGAGTCCGTAATTTTATTGTTGTGAAAGTTGTCGATATTTTAGCGTGTCGAAATTGATTCTTTAAGACAGAAATAGGTTCTAGTCAACGAATGTATTTTATTTTATGAATATTCAGCCCGTAGATAGAGCCTGTAATGATATAAAAGCCGTCGACATTTTAGTGTGGAGAAAGTAATTCTTCAAGAAATAAGCAAGTTCTATTCGACGAATGCACTTCTTTTTAATTAATATTCAGTAAACAATTGAATGGATCTCCTTTTTGTGCTGCAAAAATTAATATTCTTGAAACAATCCAATGAAATGACCATTTTTACTACAGAAATCAAATAAACATTGTTAAATACACTGCAGAGCATAAATTTCGCTAAATCAGGAACGACTGAATATTTCGAAAACTGAATAGAATTTGAATTTATCGAAAGTATTGTCGGTAATTTAAAGAATTTTCAAGGCAGTTCTGCGCGAGAAACAAATACGTCATTACAAAATTCCAGAACTAGACTTCTATTAAGATAAAATTTCTAAATTTTGTAAATCCCTTACTACCAATTTTCGCCACATTTGAATGCCTAATTTTACGCTAAGTCAAAGCCCACCTTCATGGAAATGAAAAATCTTTTATCCATTTCCACTTTTAATGTAATATCGTGTAGAAAGTAACACGTAAAGATATAAGCAACTTCTAGTCTACAACCACCAACAATCAATCTTTTTTTTTCTTTTTTTTAAATAGTTTTGTGAGTCATTTATAGAACTTTCGAAGAATTTAGTTCTTTGCAATAAACCAATGAATTTTTCCAGAATATTGCAGATCTCTCTTATTATTGAAGTTAGAGCTTCCAAACTTTGGAAACCCTAAACTACAAATTTTCGTCAAATTCGTTCGCCAAGTTGCCAAATTTGATGCCTGGACCAAAAATCTACGCTGGGTATTAATTTGCAGTATGGCGAGATTAGCCATAAAGTTTTGCGGAAAATGTTGTTTTAGGATAGCCAGAAACCCTTTCTCAATTTTAACTGAGTTAATTATTTTAGTAAAATTTATCTTTTCCTGATACTAATTTTTGCCAAAGAGATCAAAACTGGGCCGGTACTTTTCCTGAAAAAACTAGTATATTTGTCTCGGCCTCGGCGGCATCTATATCATATTATCGTAATTTTTTTTTTTTTTTTTTTTTTTCCCCCCCCCCCCCAATGGCAAGGTTTTTTTTTTTTTTTTTTTTTGTTTAAGGAAGGTTCATGGACTGGAACCTGCCAGTTCATTTATGAATCAGTTATCTCACACAAAACTGTCAATGTTTTTATAAAAATATGTATATTTCTATGGTTGTATAAGGAAGTCATGTGGTGGCCACATCAGATTTTTTTTTTTTTTATTCCAGCCCGGGAAACGAGGAACGGAAACCGAGAATTTATATTCTATTCCAAGAATTATATTCTATGGTCTTATACTTTAACTTAAGCTTAATATTAAAAAATAATCTGGTGTGTCACTCACACGACTTTCTCTTACCCTGAAATTCTTCTCACTTTATTAAATTTTTATTAGATTATTACCAGAAATTAACCAGAAACAGAAATTTTTTAAATTTAAAATTCTTTATAAATTTTGTCCTTTTACTATTCTTTAAAACAGTTATACTTCGCCAAATCATATTTATATATCTTTAGTTAAATTCGTTTACCTTGATGTTTATGCCTTTTACGAATTTGACTACCCCATAAATTGAAAACTGAAATAGTAGAGGAAAAAAGGGAAAAATTTAATAAATAATCCATTATTTATTAAAATATGTCATTTAGTTAACGAAACTTTATTAAAATCAAGATATATGAGCCTCTTTAAAAAAAAACTTTTTAAAAATGCTAAAGAAAATTACTGTAAACTATTAGAAATCCCAGTTTCGTTTATTTAACACAGTCTAAAAATAATAACATACAGCAGAACTGATTGTAGCAGTTAATGGAAAAATCATCGATTTTCAATTTACTTGTAAAATTAGGTTGTAAAAATTTTTACACGAATAAACTTGAGCTAAATGGATGTTTAATGCATTATTAAAATATACCTCCTACTTCCTTATAACTAGATACAGGTTTTTAAAGTATGAAAATAAAGATAATTAAGATAATTTAATAAACTTAATAAATTAATAAAAGCATAAATCATATTTTGTACTTTTCAGATAGTTAAATATCTTGTCTGTATATTTTCTTGTTAAATAAACTTTTAACAAAATCACGAATTACAATTTATACTTTTGAGATTTTTGAATTTCTTGTCCTGTACATTTTCTTGTTAAAAAATAATTAATAAACTTTGAACAAAACCATAGATTACGTTTTATGTTTTTCAGATTCTTGAATTTATTGTATATATCTACATTTTCTTATTATAATGATTCTACAAAAAACTGGATGTTTTACTTTGAACTAGGTTTCGGAATTTTATAGTATTTAACTAACTACTTTACTGTTTTAGGTAAATTTCATACCATCTCCGAAATGTTGAATAGAACCAAAAAAATAGTATTAATATATTGAATTAAAATTTTAGATAATAATAATAATAATAATAATTTAATTGCATTGCATAAATAAATACAGAAAAATGTTTTACATTAAGTTATACAAAACATTTCCAAAACACATTTAAACCACTTAATTCTTAATACTTTTTGTAATTGGCATTTCTACAAATTATAAAAAAAAAACACCACAGAACTGGCGTTTAAAAATAAAAATAATTAGTAAACACATTTTATGGTGTTTATTCACAGTTTTGTATTATTATTTATTATTTCTACAAAGTTGCTAAATTATTTATATCTAGTGTAAAACTATGTTATAGTTCGAGTACTATTTTTTTATTTCTCATAAATTTGTATTACTCTTATAGACTTAAAATTACTGCATATGAGAAACTGAAAAACTTTCTTTTTTTTTTTTTTTTTTTTTTTTTTTTTTTTAAACTGATACGATCTTTATTTCCTAAAGGAATTCTTACATACTCTCTTCACTCTCTTTAAAGCAAACATTTTCTCTCTCTCTCTCTCTCTCTTTATAACTCTTTCATCATAAGTACTCCTGCTATACAAATGCAGCTTTACTTAACTGATTTATTTGCTCTATTTTGATCTCTAAAATGGATTTTCTGAAAAGGATTTTGAGTTATAAAGAAAATGCATTAAAGTATATATATGTACGTTCGTTTTGCTAGAAAATGTGAACATATAGCAGAATTTTGTTGGGAATATTGTTTGTTTCTTAAATTTGCATTAATAATATTCTAAGTTCTAAATTGTAATGTTCTTATTTTTTCTCTCTCTCTGATTGTATATCTCAAATTATTATATATCTCTTAACCACCCGTTTGCATTCATATTTTGGCTCTTTTATTAAATCTATGTATAATTATATTTATAAATCACATGTGGCGCCTAAAATAATAAATAATGTGAAACTACAACAAAGAAAATATTGTGTATCTGAGGCCAGAGCCAAAGGGGGGGGGGGGTCAAACACCTCTGAAATTTTGCAGATTTGTTGACATTTTTTAAGTTAAACTTCATTTTTAACACTAAGCCTTATGTACTAAAGTTAGAACCCCTCCGAAATTTGTTTCTGGCTATGCCCTTGTGTGTGTATGAATGCTTATTTGAAAACAATGAATTAAAAAATAAATGAATGAAGCATAATCCTTTTTTGGGTAAGTACAAGGTGAGAAACTGTAATTAAAATATTCCTCGCAATCAAAACAGCAGCATGGAACATCGATTTTTTTCCCCCTCCAACAAGATTATTTACAAGAAAATAATTTTGCCTGCTGCAATATGGACATTGGAAGCCTATAAACGTCTACTAATGCTTTTATACTTTGTCACAAGACGTAGTACAGATATTTTGAAATTGGTGAGTGTGGAGACTACACCGCAAGTTTACTACGTATATATTTTCATATTCATGACGTGTCGGACTTAAAAGTGAGCTGGGTTGTTTGGTTGTAGGGTTTAAGGCCGATTGACTATGCTAAGGTTCTAGGCCTATAGGTGGAATGCCTTCCGTGGGGGGGGGGGGGGGGTCTTTCTAAGGGATTATAACCCGTACTCACGCAAGTTTCAGAAAAAACCACGGAAAACTCCGAACGGCTGGGATCCAGACATAATATCGCGGTACAAAATCTCGCCGGATAAAATATAGCGTCAAAAAAATAGTATGATCTCTTTGAAAACTTGATTTTGTGTCAAGTGTGATCTCTGATGGGGGCCACAGGGCCTTATAAATATTAATTAATTAATTAAAATAAATAATTAAATAATTAAATAAATCATAAAGTTGAATTTCATTATTTTATCTATGTTTATTTTTAAGTTTTCTTATCTTTTTCTTTTCACTATTCAAAATACATTTTAAAAATCGTGTACATCACTGCTGGCATTAAAGCTGAACACTGTTCACAAACTTGAATTAAAAATTTTAAAATTGATAAGCACGATTGATTTCATTATGACTAATCTTGACAAAAATTAATAAATATAGTTTTTAAATTATTATAAGTAAAATTTATAAAAATTTTTTGTTGTAGGTTTGTCAGAATGTCTGTGCTCTGACACTTATTTTAATTGTGTGATTGTAAAATTAATATGAATTATTTATAATACTAGTAGTTAGCTAGGGAAAAAAATTGTGCATGTGGGAGAATCTCTACCCCCCCCCTTTTCCGGGGGAGTAAAGTTTCAATATGGGTGTCTATTTCAATATGGGTGTAATTTCAATATGGGATATTTCGAAAAAGATCTCGTTAATACCTTTAAAACGAATGGTTGGACTACAGATCTATGATAATTTAAAACAAAGTTATAGATTCTTTTTTTATCTTTTAACGAAAAAATCTTAGAAAAAAAAGTCATATTCCTTTTGATATTGACAAAAAACTTTTTTTCGGTATTTAGTGATATAATTCTGTCAGATAAAAATCGTCTGCATTTATAATGAAAAATAATTTAATAATTTAATAAATAATTTGTATTCGATGAATTTTGTGTAAAATTATATAGAAGAAAGCCATGTGGTGGCCACATCATACTAGTTAATATACATCTATTTAATTCGCAAATTTATTAAAATCTACAAGAATCTCACATGATTATTATATTCATTAAAAGTTGAAATATTTTGCTTCAAATGTTATCTATAATACTTTTGCATGCCAGAATTAAATTACTATTCAACGCGTAAATTTGTGAAAAATTCATTTATAAACTCAATTCTTTTAAAATCGCTGTTTCTCAAAAGGGATCTCTTTTCAAATATCTTTCCTGATTTTAAAATTATTGTAATATTTTAAAGCTTTTGTTTTTCGAGATAGAAAACTTAAATAATAATCTCGAGTCATCTCGTTTGAGAATGATTGAGAAAAACTAACTAAATACTGAAAATGTGATTGGTTGACGTTGATCTGAACTCGTCTTTTAATTACACAATTCGAATTTCGACCCCGACAGAGGTAGCGTAATCGTGGTGTCACATCTGATTTCGCATTTTATGATTAGCAAATAATTATAGAAGATTCAGATGTTAAAATTACATTTTTGTGGCAGTGTTCTGCTTATTTATACAACATGGCTGTAATAATGCCATAGATGCCAAGTCTCCCGTTTTTCAAGGGAGACTTCAAACCGGAAAATTTTTATAGCTGTTTTCGGTAATATTAATCGTCGAAAATATATATAATATCTTGCATTTAAAAATACCGGTGACAACTCTGATTTAAAAGTTTAAAATGTTGGCAGCTCTGTAATGTAAATAATTGAAGCTTGAATGTATTTTCTTAAAGCCATGCAACTGACCAAATTCAATTCAAAAGAAATGGGTTTAGTTCTTTAGGGAATTAAAGGAATTAAAATTAATTCAAATTGAGCTGATTTTTTATTTATTATTATTTTTTTTTTTCACTTTAGAAGAGTAACATAATTTTTTTTAAACATGTCTTTTTATTTTTCGCTGTAATTTTATATAAGAATAAAAATAAATAATTTACGTTTTAATGTAACATATTTAAAACATGTCCATTCATAGCTGTCTACTTTTGGAGCAAGTATTACACACAGCAAGTATTAAACTGCTATGCTCAGTATTTTTCAGCTGTCAGTTGTCAAGTTTTATTTATTTTATTTTACTTATTTATTTATTTAAATAGTTAAATAGTTAAATATTTATTTACTTATTTACTTATTTTTACTTTCTTCTATATTCAGCAAAAGAAAGAAGCGTATTCGTAAAAATTTTCAACTTCCGGTTTCTGATGGATTTACGCATTTTGAGGTGTCCAGATCACGATTCGACCATTATTAGAAAATGTCTGTGTATGTGTATGTTTGATAAAAAATCTTAGCAGCGCTAGTTTAAAAAATAATGCACGAAATTTCATAGATTTTATGCGGAGATTTTATGCAACTTGATATGAATTAGTAAATATCAAATTTTTGTAAAAATCGCCCTGCAGGTGATGTTACCATTTCGTTTTTCCATAATTTTTACTATGGAAGTATAGGACAAAATTTTCTATGAATGAACACAATAAAAATTATTTTTAACGAACCATAATAAAATTAAAAAGAATTATTTATAGTAATAATATTCAATTAGAGTATCTTTTGTACCTGTAGGAGTATCGCAACCCCTGCCCTCCCCCTTGGCAGGAGCCCCTCCTCAGGTATGAGTTCGTCAATACATTTCAAACGAATGATTGAATCATAAATCTGCGATAACAAAGTAATTGATTTTTTCAATTTATTTTTTATTTAAAGGCATTTTTTTTTTTTTTTTTTTTTTTTTTTTTAATGTCGTCTGCAGTGTGCAGGCTTTCTTTCGGCATTGATTGTTATGCATATCTAAAAGGAAAATAGACTACATTCATCATGGGTAGTAATTTTAATTAATAATTTGTGCTGCGTAAATTTGTATATTAAAATACAGAAGAAAATTTTGTGATGGTCACAATATACTGGTTTAACAGTGTACCTCCTTTGCGAATAAGACTTACGAGAGTTGTAGAGATATTGGGCTCACATGCTAATGCTGAACTTCTTGGTTACAACCCTCATTGTCTCTCTTTTTTCCTCACAAAGTCAACATGTACAGTCGGTAACAAAAGTGTCCGAATACTAGCAAAAATTCTTATGTAAAAAAAGTACACTTCCTACGGTTTTGTTAAGTCCTTATCGAATCATGTTCTTACACTGACTAAGAACAGGATTCGACAAGGATTTATTTAAAAAAAATGTATAAAGTGTACTTTTTTTACATAGGAAATTTTGCTAGTGTTCGGACACTTTTGTTACCGACTGTACCTATTTAATATCTGACTGAAATATTTTGTTATATATTTAAGTGTCTGTATTTTAACTTACTTCTTTTTTTTTTTAAAGTTAAATTAAAATTTAATATAAGGTGACACACAATATAAGTGATTTTAAGATGGGACTCAATCATATTAATTGAAAAAAAAAAAAATAGAAATATATTTTTGAAGTGTTTTTTACACAGAATTATCCTTCGATTCTGTACATACATCTTAAAGGGACATACGACCCTTAGAACTTCAAAAAACATAAATTTAATTATAGTCTTTTTTTGAGTAAATTATTGTTAAATAAGATTCATTGGGCATGTCTAATTGTTACCTATAAGTTTATTATGTATTTTGGAATAGAATTTAAATTCTGTGGTGATTTATTTAATAATTTATATGTTAATAATAAATGTTTTTTTTTTTTTTTTCACCTTGTGCGCAGGATATCTCTGAAACTATTTAATATTTTTTCTTGAAATTTTCACAGATTATATAACATATCATATCCTTCAATCTAAACCTAAATTTGACCAAATTTAGGTTAAAAATATATTAAAAAAAAGTTTAAAGATAATTTTTTAAATAAAACTTGAAGTATCACCTGTGTGAAAAATAGGGGGGGGGGGGAGAGATACAAATTTAGGTTCAGTTTGAAGGATCTAATATGATACATAATCTGTGAAAATTTCAAGAAAAAATATTAATTAGTTTCAGGTGAAAAAAAAACACATTTATTATCAACATTATTAAATATCAAAATTATTAAATAATTCCCCACACAATTTAAAGTATATTCCAAAATACATAATAAACTTATAGGTAGCAATTAAACATGCCCAATGAAGCTTAGTTCACAATAATTTACTTTAAAAAAGACTTTAATTAAATCGATGTTTTTTGAAGTTCTAAGGATCGTATGTCCCCTTAAAATGCTGCAAACAATAAACTTCACTAAATACAATACAACAATTCTTTTTCCAAATGTACCGCAAATATTTCGTCTAAAGACTTCGTGAGTGCTCTGAAAATTGAAGCATTCCAATTAGTTTCAATTACAAAATTTTTTTATTGTAATTCAAATTAATTCGTGCTATCAATAAATTAATGCTTATTAAATTGGTTGTTTATTGGCACTATTTCAATTGACTTTTTTCTGCAGAATGCATTTATATACATATAAATGTATAAATACAACAAAAGGTGGCCGGTAAAATTGATCCCAATTATATATAAATACTACTTATTATAATAAAATGTAAAGTAATAATGCATATAATCGAATTCTCTTAAAACATATCTGTTTAAATTTGTCAGAATGTTTTTATTTAATTTCGAAAAGTTATAAAGAACAATAATAAAGGAATAACTTATTTATACTAAGAAAATATGAAATATCTGAAACATTTTTCGACTGGATATACAGTAATAATAATAATAATAATAATATATCTCCATTTATGCGGTTGTATAGTAGAAGTAAATACGTTTGACTACACATTATATTTGATTACACATTATAGTTTACGTAAAATGCTCTCTAAATTAATCAAATTCACATTAAGAGCGTGAAAAGCTATAACTTTTTAAAAATGTGTAGAAGAAAATTCTATAAAATGATTCATTAAATGTTAAATAATTAAAAAAAGCTTTGCAAGGTTTATTGCAAGGTTTTTCTAGAAAAATAATTTAATCTGTAAATCTGAATATATTATTTAACAAAAATATTTTAATTTTCTTTTTCAGGGTCATTAAAAGAAATTGTTTTAAAAAGGATAGGATGAAATAGTTTTCGATATTTCTTAAATATAGATAAAATATTTTATTTTATTTTTATTTTTTATTTTTTCATAGTCATTAAAAAATTTGTTTTAAAAAATAATATGCTGAAATAGTTTTCGATATTTATCAAATATAGATAAAATTCAGATAAAATTTACAGCATTTTTTACATACGAACATTTAAAGTTATCCCTAAAAAAGTTAATTAACTTTTAAGATATATATTCGCTAAATGTAAACTTTTAAAGCCTAAAACTTTTTTTTTTTTTTTTTTTTTTTTTATGTTTAACATTCAGTCTAAACAATTATTAAATCATCTTTTCATTGCTCTTGTTTTTTTAATGTTTTATTTTTTTTTCCCCTCTCATGTAAATGAAATCTTCTTTTCAGGATTAGAATCCATATACATGATCAAATTCTAATTTCTCCAGATAAGCGGCAAAGAAACAGGAAAAATCTCTACTTATTCCTTTTCAGAATTATGTTATGCGCTTTAGTTAAAGAAAAAAGCGCTTCTCCTGCTCTATTCTGCCAGAGACAGATTTTTGCTGCGCATGTGCCGCCTACACAATTCGGCCCATCTTTTAAAATCGATCGAGAGGTGAAACCAAGTGTATATCATCTTTCACCGACGATACCTTTGATGAGCAGCGCTGAGAAAAGATATACAAATTGTAAAATTTAACTGAAGCTTTATTACAGCGCAATGTCGTGGGGCACAAGTGTAAGTTTATCCTTTTTTCTTTCGTTTTCATGATGCATGCATGCTATGGACTATAGAAGACATTGTATAAAATTCTATTAAAAATACATGTCCTTCCCATGACCGCCATGCCATGGTACTATGATTTGTTTTTTGTTGCGTAGCGTGTTAAAGTTTGGAGTTACCTTTGTAAATTGCAGGACTCCTTGGTAACAGCCCAAAGGAAGTGTTTTGAACAATTATTTAAATCTGTATTAAACACGCTACAGGAATTTTTAATTTGTTTTCTAAAATTTTATTGTTATTTTATTTAGTTAAATTTGAATTTATTTTTTATTGTTTTCTTAAGATAAATATAAATTGCAACAGTTTTAAAAGAGTAATGTTATTGCATTGGTTTAAAGTGCAGTAAGCAAAACATTAAGAAATTAAAAAAAAATGTCTGACTGTTAAAAATGAAAAATTTTGTAAGTAAATATAACAAAATGCAAAATGGTGTTTATTTACAAAGTTTTTATATTTTATCATGGAGTACCAGTTTTTCGCTGTTTTTACTGCTGTTGCTAAATAAATATTTTTAATAGTAATTTTGAAATATTTTTTAAATGAATATTTTTAGAAAAAAGATATTCTAATTGTAAATTAGTTTTATGTTGCAAAATTAATTATAATGCATGCTGCTTCAACGAATTTATAAAATACATTTGAATTTTTGTAAGTTATAATACATGTTATTAAAATTAACAACAGCTGGTAAATAACTTTTAATAAAACGATTAAAATAAAGTGTAAATTATTTATGAATTAAGATATTATTCATTCTTGATTCTTTTTAAATTATAATATATTTTGCATAAATTGGGAGACAGGGTTATTTCCGTGAGGAAGTAATAGACTAAATTAAGATATAAATACGCATAAAATTATGAAAGGAAAAATATATATAGTTAAAGATTATTTTTAGAATAGTTTTAGAAAAAAGACATTCTTATTATAAATTAGTTTTATGTCGCAAAATTAATTATAATGTATGCTGTTTCAACAAATTTATAAAATGCATTTGAATTTTTGTAAGTTATAATACATGTTATTAAGATTTGCAACAACTGATAAATATTTTTGAATAAAACGATTAAAAGAAAGTCTGAATTATTTATGAATTAAGATATTATCCATTCTTGATTCTTTTAAAAATATAATATATTTTGCATAAATTGGGAGACAGGGTTATTTCCGTGAGAAAGTAATTGACTAAATTAAGATATAAATACGCATAAAGTTATGAAAAGAAAAAAATATATAGTTAAAGATTATTTTTTGCAAGTATTGTAAATATTTTTAATATTAGCATGTGGATCATGGATTTATTAAAATGTAGAATTAATATGTGGAATTTATACACAGAAAGTAAAATATTTTTCGTAAAGTAGTTAAAATTTATACATATTTTGTGTGTAAAATTGTGTTTTGAATGATAAGTTGCGAACGCTTTTAATTTATTCCGAAGCATTTTTAGTGCTTGTACTTTTTTAAATCTCTTTTTTTGTAGAGTAATTTTCTCCAAAATGTACTTACAATTTAATAAGAAGAAAATTACTCTTACAAAAAAAGTGGTGTGAAATAAAAGCGAATAATTGTAATGTTACAGAATAAACTAAAATTGTTAGAGACTCTGATTAAATACCATTTTGTCGATTGTAAATATATTATTATTTAAAAAAAATTAATACTTTGAAATAATAATTATTTTAATTTTTCTAAAATGTATCTAATTGTACCTTTATATATATTATATTATCGATCGAGAGGTGAAACCAAGTGTATATCATACGCCATTCTTTTTTTTTCCTTCTTCTTTTTTTATTATTTAAGTTTATAAATTTGAATTTTGTGAAAAATGAATTCATTAGTTAAAAAAAAAAAAAAAAAAAAAAAAAAAAAAAAGGCAATTTTAAAATAGATATGCTTGCTGGTTAGTCCAAATTAATTATAAGGAAGAGTGAAAATTGACCAGAGTAAGATTGTAGCCTAGATCCTTGGTATAAGGTGCCATTGCTCTAAACATTGAGCATCGTAATGCCAAGGCCACAGGTTCTAGTCATGACTTGGTCTCTTTTAGGTATTGTTAAGATCATTTGGGCCTTTCTATGAATTATGTGTTGTTTAGATATGATCAAAATCACAATTCCATAATACTCTCGGTAGTTTTTTCTAAATTTATTTTGAAAA
The DNA here is from genome assembly GCA_963930645.1 of Salticus scenicus. Lineage (NCBI taxonomy): Eukaryota > Metazoa > Arthropoda > Arachnida > Araneae > Salticidae > Salticus > Salticus scenicus. Next base: position 289,484,089 of record OZ005649.1, read on the forward strand.
TTAATTATTGGAATGTCAACGTGTTCTTTGTTATCCAAATTTCTAAAATATCCTCATATAAACTATGAGTTTCATTCGGAGATAAACTACTGGATTTTCATTGAATATTTTTTTGAAAGAATTATTATTTTGGGCATGAAAATAATTGTATTACTTTATTTAAAGTTTTTCGATGCAGTTTTTTCCTTAGTTTTCTTTTCATTTATGCTCACGTTATTCTATAAAATTTTTCTTAGTAAATAATTGAATAAAGTTATGTTGGAAAAGGAAAAGTAAACAAATAAAAGAGATCCGAATAGGCACAAGAAGCACATGTTCGAAAATGCTGAAATGGTTCCAAAATTAAGCAAGAGTACCCAAAATTGCATACTGACAATCATATAAATACCTAATTTTCTCTTCAAATTAACAGTTCTATAGATATTTAAAAAAAATCTAAATCAAACTTAATAAATCTTTAAATCAGGAAAAACGATCATCAAATATTCTTCAAGGTGCATCAGATAATCTTCCTAATCTAAATTACGCGTTGTGTACAATTTATACTGTTTATGATGTTTGCCCTACATAGTTTGTACATTTTGATCTGCCTGTATATGTCGTGTCCTTAGGTAGGAAAATCGTCAACTAAGTTTCTTTTTTTTCCTCAGTTGGAATGTTAATTGGTGCTGTTTAGAAAACTTGTATAACTTTAATGATCGTTTTTTTTTTTTTTTTTTCTTTTTGGCTGAATTATTTTTTTAAATTTAAATATTACAAAACTCTCCAGAATATATTTTTAATACGTGTACGTAAACCCTGGTCGTAGATGCGACACTCAGGCATGATTTCTTTTTCATTATAGAAAAATATGGTCTGGCACTTGCACTACTTTCTCTTGCCCTACATTAATGCATAGATAGAATATTATAATTTTAGGTGAAAGATAAGTAGTATACTGTATTTGAACATATCCAACATGTGTTAAAATCAGTTAAAATAGTTTTAGAAACAATTTTATCTGTCATGCATTTCTCTTTGAGAGACTGGCTATCATACCACACAGACACTGTTTAACAGACACTGTTTAAATACTCCAACTGTTATTAAATCAAAAATTATTTAAGTTAATCAATGAGCTTCTACTCACATTACTCATCAAAACTTATTCAATAAATTTTAAGTAGCCCAGTATATCATGTATTAATTGAATGCGCACTAACCATATACTGTACATAAATTTCGAACACACAAAAATCTTAAGCGCACTTTGAGCCATTTCTAACTATAGACCTTGTTATCCTCTAAATGAAAAATGAACAGTTTTCATGCTATATTTTATGTAAAATATCCATTTTTTCATATAAAAATATAATATAATATTGCTTTGTTTAGCGCAGTTTATAGAGTGCTAAAATGTATCAGCGACAAATTTCGCTCATAGACGTAGTATATTTGGATACGTTTGTATGTAGCTGTACATTAAATATTTGTCTGATTTTAATAAAATATTACCAATCTTTATATTATAAAGATTTAGCTTGCTAAATTTAGATTTTCTGCCAATATTTGGTTTTGAATTATGCTGATAACACACAGACTATCCTCTTAAAACTAGATTTTAAGATTCAAGGTTCCTCAAATTGTGTAAATATAGGAAAAAAAAAAAAAAGAAAAGATGAAAAACATTGGCTAAAAAACCGTACTTTCAGTATCATATATGTGTAAGAGAAAGTGATAATAATAAGAATAATTAGTAGGGTTCACGTCAGCAGTGAATATTTAGCGGTCCATAAAGATTGTAAATGAGTGGTCTGAATTTATAAAATGGTAGACAAACATTTACAAATGTACACTTTTTAATACGTATTTTTACTGCATATATTAATGCTTTTATGCGAAAGCAGCACAAATATTTTATGACATTCTAAACACAATCTGTCTATGTAATTCTATGTTATCGATAGTAATTGGAGAGAAAAGTTTAATTTTTGTAACAATTTTAAACATATAAATTAAGCATTAGATGGTTTTAGTAACTTGCTGTAAAAAATGCCGAAAAATTGGTAATAAAAGTCGAAGACAGTGAAGAACCATCATAAATTGCAAACACACAGGGTAGTTGTTTCAATCTGAAATAATTAAGCACGATTCTTTATTACTCTAAAAGTAAGCACGAATGCAGTGTAAAAGAGATAGCGCAATATAGCAAAGTCTAAGGTGCAACTGTACAAAACTTTGAAAGTAAAGTCAAAAACTGTAAAGCCATCTGTTTACCAAATAAACAACTAAAATTAGAGTTAATATATTTGTTACTACTTTACTTAAATATAAATCAAAAATAGTGAAAAATAGATTTATAAAAATATTTAAGCGAAACATTTACCATCTATGTGTGTGATTTTTGCGACATTAGTTAACGAATTGGCGACAATTATCTTTATGTCGCCATGCTGACGTAAACCTTACTAATAGAAATACTCGTTCAGAAAACTGGTATTCTCTGTTAAGATATACAATCATTTCCTTTAATAAGACGTTTGTGAAAAGTTATTATTTTCAAACCATTTGTATATAAAGCTAATTTAGAGTTTGAACGAAGAAATTTATTAAATTTAACTTTTATTTTCGTAGTATGTCTATATCTAATCTAGAAATAAATATCTGAAACTTTCTATTACTTTTGACCTATTTTAATTAAAGTCTTTTGAAAAGAAAAATTGCTTAATTACGATGCAAAAAATCAAATATGTTAAATGTTCAAAATTGCGAAAGAAAAATTTTTTTGTGTAAATGTTTAAGATTTTAAATACCATAAATGAAGCCCAGTGATTCTGCAAAAGAAGACGTATTTTATCAGCTATTAGATGAAAATAAATATCGATTAAATGAAATTTTTATAATCGAATGGATAAAAAGTTAAATACCACAGCATTGCTTTATCAGAAGATAAATGAACTCATTTGCTCCATATTGATTACTCCCATGTTTTTGAGAACTTAAAAGAAATTAGAAAACAAAAAAATCAAATTCAGTATTTAAACACTTAAAAATTAATTTATTCTTCTTTTTGATGAAATTAATTGCTAAATTTGCATCGAATTAAAAGGTGACAGTTTATAAATTGTGTATTGTTAGCATATGCATTTAATGTGTAATTAATTTTCCATTAATATTTTACACAGAGAATAGTAATAATTGAGAACATTCAATTAATTTGTTAATTCTTTAATCAGTGAATTTATAGGGTTGCTATTTATATTTCTGGCCTAATAATGAAAAAACAAATATGTAGGATCGAAATTGGTTTTATTGTTTTTCAAAATATTCTCCATGATGATCAATACACTTTTGCATGCGTTTGAACCAATTTTCAAAGCACTTTTTCCAGTCCGATTGAGGTAACTCCAAAACATGCGTTTTGAATGCATCAACCGCTTCTTCGGGGGTCGAAAATCGTTGTCCACGTAATTTATTTTTGATGTGTGGGAATAAGAAGAAGTCATTGGGTGCCAAATCAGGGCTGTACGGCGGATGACCCATCAGTTCGATCTTTCGCTCAGTCAGAAATGCATTTGGTTGAGTCGATGTGTGAGAGCTCGCATTGTCATGATGAAGAATGATTCGCCTGTTCTTCTGCTTTTTTCGAATTTCTCCGATGCCTTCTGGCAAACAAATGGTCGTGTACCATTCAGAATTGACCGTCCTGCGTTGCTCTAACGCCACTGTTGCCACATGACCGTTAATGCCGAAGAAACAGGCAATCATTTGTTTCGATGTGCTTCTTCCTCGAACAACTTTTGTTGGTTTTGCCTCGCCTTGGAAGACCCATACAGTTGATTGCTGTTTTGTTTCCGGCTCATATGCATAGATCCATGATTCGTCACCTGTGTAGATGTTATACACAGCCTTTGATGTACCTTGAACGTATTTTTCCAGCATTTCCTTGCACCAATCGACACGAGCCTTTTTTTGAGCGTTTGTCAGATTATGCGGGATCCAACGCGAACAATTTTTTTTTACGCTCAAATGTTCATGCAATATTTTATTGATGCTAGTCATACTAATGTCCAAAGACGCCTCAATCTCACGGTATGTCACATGACGATCTTGCTTTATCAGTTCACGCACAGCATCGATCTTTTCTGGCACAACAACGGATTTTGGACGACCTGCACGGGATTCGTCCTGGATCGAACATCGACCACGATTAAATTCGTTATACCAATTTTTTACAGTGCTGTAGGATGGCGCTTTATCGCTGTATAAAGAATTAAGTTCATCGAAGCATTCTTGTCTTGACAATCCACGTCGAAAGTTATGAAAAATAATCGCACGAAAATTTTCACGATTCAATTCCATTTTTTGAAAGAGAAGAACTTTTCAATTTACTGTCAACAACACAAATAAAGCTATAATGGTAAATCGTCTGCTGAATTTACGTTTAAAAATATCAAACTTTCGATTAAATCGTCTGTGGTCGCCTAGCAACACTTACTGTTGCCAAGGCCAGAAATATAAATAGCAACCCTCGTAGTAGGAAAACTTTTTTTTTCTTCTGTCATTAACATTGCTATCATATCGGGAAGAAAGATAATATTGTTTATAATTGAGTAGTTTGTGAAATAGTAAAAGATGGATATCATATAACTAACCTAAAATTATGCTATTAAGGGAACAAACTCATATAGATTAAATAAAAATTTTAAAATGGGGGAAAAAAACAGGGAAATGTGAAATTTTATTAGTGAAAATCAACTTATCCATAGTCAAATATTTTAATTTACTTGAAAAATTATATTTTTTTCCACACCTTCATTAAACATGATTTACTGAATTTATGCTATAACATGTTTATTTCTTTTTCCTAAAGAAAAAAAAAGTTTTATAGTTTGTGAAGTTGCTGGCAGTACTAGAATTTTCCTCATTAGTTCTCAATTTGAATAAAGAGCATGCAATAATTACACTAAATGCAGAGTCTAGCAAGTCCCAGGACCTCGGCACAATTTTAAAGGCATCAAAATTTCATGTATGAACACACAATTATATATGCCTATGAACAGGGTTAGAAATTGGAATGTGGAAAGTCAGGTGTCAATGGCACCTAACTATTTTTTCTTACTTGCCAAAATGGTCTACTTAGGCGTTTTTTTTTTTTTTTTTTTTTTTTTTAATGTTTATTGGGATCATAAGAGGATAAAGCTTAAAATTTTTTTTTCTTCTTTCTTTCTTTCTTTCTTTCTTTTTTTTTTTTTTTTTTTTTTAATTTACCTATTTAAATAATAAATATAAACACGAAAGTTAAAAAATGAATACATTTATACTTAAAGAAATAAATAAATTAAAAATTAAAAACTTTCTTAAAACAGAATAAACAGTAAGTAGAAGAAAGATTTTAATTATCTGCTGGCCTACTGATTTTTAAAATAAGTCAAGTACTACGTATTTTACATTTTCAAACAAAATTAGAACTACCAGAAAATATATCCATTTAAAATATTTATACTTTCATGTTTAATGAACAAAAATTTGGTTCAAATTAATTCAGCATTTCAGAAATTATCGTGAGGGAAAATTTCTGATTGTATAGAAACTGAGTGATAGCAATAAGTAAAAAAAAAAAAAAAGAAATTTTTTATGAATTTAGAAAAATTTTCTGCAAACAGCATTTCTGTATTATTATTATTATTTTTTTTTTTTTTTCAACTTGTGTATATGTGCTAAAACTGACAATGTAAGATTTTTTTTTTTTTTTTTTTTTTTTTATGATGATAGAAAACGAACATTTTGTAAATCATATGGAAAAACATTATTATGACAAAATTGATTTTTTAAAATCGGGTCAAATGTTCAGCGTCAAAAATTACGCCTGAGAGTGGTTTTATGGTCGCCAAACTTAAATTTCTGGGTGCAAAAATACGTCTAACGACTTCTGATTTTGAACCCTGCCTATGAAAAATTTTATTATGAATTTTTAAAAGGTCTTCCATACAATTTCAAAACAACATATATATATTCACGTTAATAGTTTTCCCTGCGGAAATTGCTATAGATCTGTAACTCTGCAAATGTTTTATGCAAGTTTGGATCGAGCTGTTATTAGTATCTCAACATGTGACTGAGCATTAACTGATATACTTTTGTGCCAAATGAAAATATAATTATGAATTAGTCGTATTATTGTAATCTTACATATAAGTTATATGTATATAATTTAGTTTATATTCAGTCATCATATATTTCTACTAAAATTGTTAATAGTAAATATTCAGACAATGCACTATTATTTAAAAGTAATGTGAACCATTTCTTTAATTACTATGTTTTTATTAACTTCTATTCTTGTTTGTCTGTTTGTTTGTCCGTACAAATCTTGCAATCTATTTTTAACTAACTTCCGTACTAGCTAGACATTTTAAATTTTCGCAGCAGCTCAGAACCCAACACAAATTTTCGAATAGTTTTCTTTTAATTAATGAAAATATGAAGATAATAAGCTCCTAATAGCAATAAAAATAGTCATTAAAAATGTTAGCTATAATTTAATTGTTGAAAAAAAAAAAAAATGCGAGTTCATTTTCTTTCGACATAAAAATAAATACATTTAATTAAACGTGAGCATTAAAAAATTTGTAAAAAGTTAAATTATGCATCTGGCAAAAATTGACGTCATTATCACTTTGAAGATTTTCTACACATTGATAAAGTGCTAATGTAGTTCATGATGCAAATATATGTTGTTCTGAAAGGATTAATATTTTATTTTTAAAACCAACTTTTTTTTTTATTCAAACTTTCCGTAACTCTTTAAGGGCCCTCTTCACTCACCGCCGCCGGAAGCCGAAGCTAATGTTATTCTATGGGAAATTTTTCTTTACAAATAACTTATTAACTAATACATATTTTTAAATTCTGTTTTCACATTGTGAAAGTTCGAAGCTGTTAAATTGACGGACTTTTTTTTTTAAATTATTTTTTTAATTTTTTATATTTTATTTTGAAGCTGCAAAATACGAATTTTCAATATGTGAAATTTTTTCATTTTGCAATTTTAAAATAAAATATTAAAAATTAAAAAATTACATTTTTAAAAAAGGTCCGTCAATTTAACAGTTGGGAATTTTCTGAATGTGAAAACAGAATTTAAAAATATGTATTAGTTAATAAGTTATTTGTAAAGAAAATTTCCCCATAGAATAACATTGGCTCCGGCTTCCGGCGACGGTAAGTGAAGAGGTCCGTTAACCAATCACATTAGAACGTCCATCTTTAGAATATCGATAATAAGGATTTTCTCGCCAAAAGTCGCCAAAGGCAAAGGTCGCCAAATTTGGCGCCAAATCCCTTACCTGCCTATTTGAGCTTTTTAATGCGTTATAAAGGGAAAATTAAGCTATTTTAACGCGAAAAAGAGCTGGAAATGCAGAAAATTGACATTTTATCAACTTACTAAGCCTTTTTGAAAGAATTTACACAAAAATAAATGCAATTATTTACAATTTCGTAACAATACGCATTGATAAAGTGCTAATGTAGTTAGTTCTATAGCTATGATTCAACAGAAAATTTAAAACCATGGTTTATAAAAAGTTTTTTATCTTATAATTATTTTTATTTAAATTGAAAAATAATGACAGAAAAAGAATAATTAACAATAAACAAGTAAAATATTTGTTATAAAAATTTACAAGGAAAACAATAATTAACAGGAGATTTTAACGATGTTTAATACATTTAAAATTATCATTTTTGCTTCTCAGTCCAAAAATAAATAAATAAATAAATAAATAAAAATTGTTGTGTGACTACGAAATATAGAAAAACCGTCATATTAAGAATAATGCTACGCTAAAATTGCTAAACTTTGCTCGTGTTTTCAAGTATTGGTAATTTGTCTTCAGCAGAGTACATAAAAATGTCGGTTTGAATAATAGAAGATTCATTTTGAAATTCATTTACTGCTGAATATTCTCTCTTTGGGATTTAGTTGTTTTCGGAACCAGGAATAATTTATAAGCAAGCTTACATAAGAGAAAGGATTTAGAATGCTTTCAATAGAAAAAAAAAAGTTGATCTTTACACCATTATGTTTTCGTTTTTACTTCATTGCAATTGTTTTGTTGTATTTCACCAAAAAATGTTACTTCATTTAAATTTGCGCAAAGAATTATTCTATATTTTTCGGTTACTCGAAACGCTTAAGTGCTCTGTAACATTAACAAAGAAAGTGCCCATGTAAAGAATAAGTAATAAATAAAATATGCCAATTTTTCTGCGTAAATTCTAAAGACAAGTCAAAAACACTCTCGTAAAATATTTACGTAACAAAGATGATTAAATGCAATTCTTATTGTTTACGTTTTTTTTCTTCTTTTTTTTTTTTTTTTTTTTTCTTTTTCTTTCTTTCTTTCTTTTTTTTGTTATCTCTTTTATTAAGTAACACGACAGCTATCTGAGAACTTTGTAAAATTTTTATATGAAAAGATTTTCCTTTTTTATCATCACTTTTATTAAGCTATAATACAGAAATGTGAAAACTTTATAAAATTTTTATATACAAAATCATTTTTTACAAGTAAATGTGCAGAATATATATTGTAATAGTAAACTGAGTAAATGAATTTTAGCTTCCGCTTTGTCTCTTTAGCTTTGCTGAGTTTCTCGAAAAAAGATTTATTTGTTTATCTATATTAAAATAATAATAATAATAATAATATCAATAACTTTTTTATAGTGTTCTGTTTTGAATGTTAAGTTTATTTTTTATAAAGAATAAAGAATGTCACCTTTTGAGTAGTTTGTAAATAATAATAATGATGATGATGAAAGAATTGCTACTTTTTTATGATAAATGAGCCAAACTGTTTTATAGACTTGAGCCAAACTTTTTTAAGTTGTTATTTTTGATGACAAATGAGCCAAAAGATAATTTTTCTATTTCTGCAAATAATTGCTTATAATGCTCAGATGAATATTGATGCAACGTATTAAAATTTAGTGCTTGCATCAATTGGGCTGTTTCAGTGAAAGTAGATTTATAATCAAATTGAAGATAAATGACATTTCTACTCACTTCTACTTAGATCGACCTTGTCGACAATATTGACGATTTGGCGATGGATTAGGCGAATCGACAACTAAATTTGGTGAAAAATGATAGTATACGTGTCCGAAGTTTCGAAGCGCTGTGATGAATAGAACCCGACTTCTGGAAGTTCCCATTATAATGTAGCACTGAACTATTGGCAAACTCCAGCTCCAAAACGGTACAGATAGAAGAAATTTGACTTCGGCGAGGCAGAGTGTGCTCCGAGAGCCATTCTGAACGATTGTGTTTGGAGATTGTGTTTCAAGGAGGTTTTTTTTTTTTCTTTTTTTTTTTTTTAATTCGTGAAATCTTTGCTCTGTGGAATATTTGACGCTGTTTGTTTTACTCTTGTGGAACACGTGACTGTTTCCTTGAATTGTCTCCAGAAAATTCGTCGGATTTGTAACGCGAGAGACAGCTTTATTGGACCGCTCAGAGAATATTCGTTGAATTGGTAGTATTATTGGAAAGTTTCGAGAATATTCCTTGAAATCACAGTTTCGTTGTACTGTTACCCTGAATAAAGTGCATTCATCGACTCGCTTCTGTCGGTTTATTTACAAACTACTTTCACTGCAACAGTTCAAATGAGACAGAGAAGAAATTTAATCCGCAGAAGTATTACAGGATGGACATAAATTACCATCCTGATTTTACAACATTCTTACACTTCAGGGACTGCATTGATTTTGACTTTCTTTTATGGTTACGTGTGACCAGGGCTTAACCTGACAAAAAAATTACTTTAGCATTTTAGCGAAAATAGGCAAGCACTATTTTAGCTTTTTCAAAAGTTAATTCTTTGGATACCATTGATTTCTTTTACTTAGCTTTGTTATCCTCAGTTTTATTTTCTACTCCTTTGTTCATTGATGATCTTAACCAAGTATCCATATTTGTGACTTTAAAAATATGAATCAGGGAAACTACGTTTTGATTTTAACAATAGAAAAAGAGGTACTTATATCATATGTGTAAAATGAAAAAGCAATTGAAAAATTAAGTAAAGTGTAGTGGTAGATAATCGTGAAATACTAATGCTAAGAATGCTTCTATGAATCAAATTATGAATTCTGACATACTTTTAAATATTTTTGCATTTAAATTCAATCATTAAAAATAAAAAATAAATCCAAATTACTACATAAATAATCATTCCCAAAAGTTTCAGTCCTTTCGTAGTTTTTACCTGCAAATATTACAAAAAAAAATCTGAGTTATTATAGAGATATTTTATACAGTTATGCAATTTTAGCTTTTTAGCGAAATTCTGACCAACATGTTTTAGCAAAATATGATACCTTTTAGCAAAATGCTAAAAAAACTAATGGCAGTTTAAACCTTGCGTGTGACCAATCATAAAGTTTTTCTTGATGTCTGGAATCAATATAAGGATACATTCTTAGGGGTACTTGTACCATTTACAAAGGAATTTTTAAACTTTCTATGGAAAAGGACCATCAGATGTAAAATTAAAAAATTTTGCATGCAATAAATTTTAGACACAACGGTACAAAAAATGCTAAAAGTTTTAAAATTTCACATCTGGTAGTTTTTTTTTTTTTTTGGTCATAATGAATTCGAAACTTCCTCTTTACTGTTTTGGGGGATTTCGTTAAAACCATACAGTGATAACAACATTAAAGTTTTGTCCTTTTTCATGCAGTCGAGAAGTCTAGTGATCACTTACATATTAATTCCAGACGTCAAGTCTGGCTATCCCTTTTCTTAAAAAAACAAAAAACAAAAATCTAAATTTGCGTATGCATGACTTGAGTAACTGCTGAAGAGCAATAGTCTTGTATTTTTGAGTGTAATACATACATTTCATATTTATATGAATTTCTTTTTATTTCGCTGTTTATCTATTATCAGTCTCGCAGCTATCATTGTTTTTAATTATTGTTAGCTTTAATGGATTTGCATACATTTTGTTTTGTTCCTGTGTAATAGGTTTCATTCTGTACGGCTAAATACGACAATGATATCCGTAGAATATTTTGGTTATATGGCTATTTTGGCTATCAGATATATAGAAATTCACCGATTTTTTGCATTCATTATTTAATCATTGCGTCGGAAGAAGTTTTGTTTACGTATACTTTCATTATTAGTTTTGATTACCTTTATTAATTAAATCTTCCATTTCTTCCTGTGATGTTTTCATTTCTTTCAGTGGAATGTTTGAAAAGGTTTTTACTTATATTGATATACAAGCTAAAATATTGAAGATGAGAAAATACACAGAATTGTTCATTAGGTTTTATGATTTCAGACTATTATTCATGAATTTTCAAAATATGTGGTCTGTGATTAATAACACAAATGTTTTAAAAGGTTTTTCATCTGTATCAGATCAGACAAAAAAAGAAAAAAAAATGTTATCAGGAATGAATGTTTGTAATTTTATAAAAATCGCGAAAGCATTGAGTTAAAATGGCATTAAAAAAAAAAAAAGTATCGAATGTAACTAACAAATGTACATTTTCTACTTAAAACTCGTGATTTTTATTGCGCCATTAAGATAATTTAATAAAAGTTAGTCTAGACATTAAAAAAAAATGCTTTCGATACATTTAGAAATAGTTTGCCTTTTAATTAAATTTTGGTTAAATTATTTTTACAGTTAAAAACAATAATTAAATTCTTGAAATATTTTTGCATTTATAGATAATGTGTTATTATTATTATTATTATTATTATTATTATTTTAATTTTCTGTTTTAGCTAACAAAGATGATTTTCAAAGAAAAAGAAATATTCGTTAAACATTTCTTGGATTTACTTTTGGGAAAACTACCAGTTTGGGATAAGAGTTTAATAATTTTTAATCAATTTAGGACAGCAATGTCTGCCAAAAATATGTAGAATAATATAAACACTGGGGCAAGTTACTTTTTAGAACTGAAATCGCGATTTAAAGTAATTTTATTTTTCAGCTATACATAGATAAAATTTTTAAGTTATATTTAAAATTATGCTCAGTTATTTTAACTGTAGAATTTGACCAAATTATCAGACAATTTCTTAAATTAGCTTCTAATATAATTTTCATAAATATTAGATTAATATGTTAAAATAATTTACTTAAAATAAAAACAGAAATAGTAACAGTTTAAATATTTAATATAAAATACAGTTATGAATATAGACGATATACGTTTGTTTGAAAAATATTTTTAATGTAATCTCTTTATTTAAAAAATATTTTTGAATATATAATTTATAAAGTTATCACTGCCGATCACAGGTTTTATTTTCTTAAACAACATTTTAATTTTTAATTTTGGAAATCATAATTTTTATTTATGCCTTTCTACTCAAAAGTTACCTAGATAACTCCTTTGTAGGAAATATTTTTAATTTTATTAAAAAATATATTTTTTTACTTAACTTACATACTATTTTTAATGAAAAACTGTATATTTAACTTATATATGAAAACTGTATATATGAGAAACCTTTGTCATACCAAAGGTTTTCTTTAGGTAAAAGTTTTGGGTAAAAATTAATTAATTAACTTAAAAAAAAAAAAAAAAAAAAAACATACATTAAATACAGTCTTTTAGTAAATAAACTTATTTATCATACAAAGCAAATATTTTAACAAATTATCTTTGTATATAACTTTTTTGAATAAAAATCAAATAAATAAAAACTAGCCATAAATAATGGTGCATTCTGTCAATTTAAATGCGAAAACAGAATAATCTGAATTTTTAATATTCAAAGGATGAAAGTTGTGTTGATAAAAATTATAATACTTTCGTTAGAATTTTCTAGAACAGTTTTCTAAAACAGTAGTTTATTCCTAGTTGGATACTTAAAAAGACAGAGTCATAAAATATAATTTGGAAACTGCCATGTTCTGTATTCTTTTGAGTATACTCTATAAGATTAAAAAATATTTTTTAATTTTAAAGGCATTTTAAAACTATTTCTCTTAACTTTTATACAATTTTTTAAAAATTTTATTGAGAATAATGAAAAGAGTTTGGCAGAAAAATTATTAAACTCTCATTTCTTCTTAGAAAATGTTTATGTTCTTTTTACTTCGTGGTAACGAAAAAAAGTATCTTGTATGTTTCCCAATTTATTATTATTTTGAAGTAACGTATATTTACTTTGAGAACTAAAGAAATATAGCAACTTTATTATGACATATCTCAGTGTGTAACAACATAAATATGCCTCTGGTAAATCTCGTGAAAACAATTGATGATGCACACGGGAAATAACACAGGGAAATAATTTTTCAAAGTGTTATAAAAATAAAGCAGAAAAATATAATCAATCTTAACTCATAATATTTTATCACGAAAGCTTAGAATAAACTTGCTTTTGTTTTACTATAAAATTAAATAGTTTATAATAAAATTAAACTAGCTGGAACCCGTCGAATTCGACGGACACTTTATTGCCCGTAATGTTTCAAAAATCATCGCATCATTATTTAAATGTACTTCAAGTTAAAACATCTAATATAATTTACCACATTTCGCTTAAAAGAAAATCTGAAAAATGCTTATAAATAGAAATACTATATATGACATCACTTTCTACAAAGTACTCCAAATAAACAGATGCTATCTTTCATTTTCTATTTCGTTTAATACTAAGACTATATGTTAGCTGACCCGTCCGGCGTTTCCCTGGCCCATGATACCTTAAATGAACCTAAAATTTGTATTATTTTATACCTTTAACTGGATTTTGTTTGAATTTCTGTTTTTAAATGAAAGCATCACGAAAGAAATAATCATCTATAACAAAACAATTACCTTGAACCGAACGAAACTCTGCCTTGTGACCCCGGTGCTTGCGCAGCGCATACACGGGCCGCTAACAACATAAAAAATTCCCAAAGAATAACCTGGAACCGAACGAACCCACCCGGCAATGCACGGGCCCGTGATAATAACCTTAAATGAACCTTAAATTTGTATGATTTTATATCTTTAACTCGATTTTGTTTGAATTTCTATTTTTGAATAAAAGCATTGCGAAAAAAAAATAATCAGCTGTAGCAAAAAAAAATTACCTCGAACCGAACGAAACTCTGCCTTGTGATGCCGGTGCCCCGGCATCGCATACGCGAGCCGCTAATACCATGAAAAAATTCCAAAAAATTAACCTGGAACGAAACGAACCCGCCCAGCATTGCCCGGGCCCATGATAATAGCCTTAAATACACCTTAAATTTGTATTGTTTTGTATTTTTAACTCGATTTTGTTTGAATTTCTATTTTTAAATAAAAACATCACAAAAAAAAAAAAAAAAAAAAAAAAAAAAAATCATTTGTAACAAAATTTTTTTTTTCAGACCGAACGGAACTCGGGTTTGTGACCCAGTTCCTGCGGCACATATATGCAGGCCGCTAATAACATGAAAAAATTCTCAAAAATTAACCTTGAACCGAACGAACCTCTGACTCGTGTTACCGCTGCCTGTGGCTGCAGCACCGTATAGCAGGCATGCTACGCACGCACTGCAAAATCCACTTTCCTCCACCAGGGAGCGCAGTGTGTTGTATACGAATATCACCAATCTCCTTGAATTTCCAAGGTCTTTCAAATAAGGTGTCACATGGTGGTGTCAACTGCAAAATCCTTTAATTACACTTTCCACCACCAGGGGGCACAGCGTGTTCTATACGAACAACACCAACGGTCAGGAAATATCAAGACCTTTAAAATAAGTTGTAACATGATAGGGTCTACTGCAAAATCACCTAGTTCCATTTTTAACCACCAGGGGGCGCACTATATTGTATACAAACATTCCCAATCAACATGAAATTTCAAGACCTTTATCAACAATCGCCTTGAATTTCCAAGACCTTTCAAATAAGGTGTCACGCGGTGGTGTCAACTGCAAAATCATTTAGTTGCACTTTCCACCGCCAGGGGGTGCAGCGTGTTCTGTACAAAATCACCAACGGTCAGGAAATACCAATACCTTTAAAATAAGGTGTAACATGACAGGCTCAACAACAATATCACCTAGTTCCATTTTTCCCCACCAGGGGGCGTACTATATTGTATAGAAACACCCCCAATCGACATGAAATTTCAAGAACTTTAAAATGAGGGGCTACATGTGTGGGTCTGGAACGGGTTTTCCTCTCAAACTAATTTCCCCCTTTCCCCCCACCTCTAAATCTATTTTTCCCCCTTTTCCCACCTTCAAAATCAAAAATTCCAAATTCGCAGAAAGTGATTTTTTAGTATTTGACTCTAGTCCCTATATGTACAATTTCTTCACTGTAAAGTAATTTGGAGCTGAGTTAAGCTCGTAAACGTGTTTTTAACCCCTGCATCCCCAGGGGGGGGGGGGAACCGTTCGACTTTTTATATTTTTATCTTTTCATAACATATCTACAGACCGAGACCTTTTTTAGACACCTCAACCAAGTTTTTACACCTAGTTATAGAGGTCTGAGTGAAGGAAAATCTTGAAAAATTTGAATGTAAAGTTCATTCTGCACCCATAACTTTCCTCAAACTCAACGAATTTAAGCAGTTAATAGCTCAAAAGAAAGAGCTTGATCCACTGAGTGTTCTTAGACTTGTGTCAACAGCCTACGTTAATTAGAACTCTAGTTATAGAGGTTTGAGTGAAGGAAAATCTTGAAAATTTCTTGAAAAAATTGAATGTAAAGTTGATTCTGCACGCATAACTTTCCTCAAACTCGACGAATTTAAGCAGTTAATAGCTCAAAAGAAAGAACGTGATCCACTGAGTGTTCTTAGACTTGTGTCAACAGCCTACGTTAATTAGAACTCTAGTTATAGAGGTTTGAGTGTAGGAAAATCTTGAAAAAATTGAATGTAAAGTTGATTGTGCAAGCATAACTTTCCTCAATCTCAACGAATTTAAGCAGTTAATAGCTCAAAAGAAAGAGCTTGATCCACTGAGTGTTCTGAGAGTGAAACGATCAAGATCCATTCATTAGAAGAGGAGCTATGAGCATTCGAATTGCTTGAGTCAATGTGTCCCATAAGAAATGTACAGGGAAGAATCGAGTTTGAGTATAACTTGAGTAAGGTGGAAGTTGAGTAAATTTCAATGATTGATGACATATCTGTGTCTAAATACCTTTCATTTAAAAAAAAATGAAGGAAATCGGCCGGATAGAACGGCCAGACGGACTGACTTTAGTTTTCATAAATTTTTTTAATATATAAGATAATGGAAGACTTGGCGTGGGATTATAAAAGCAAGGCAAACAACAACGTCTAGAACGCCAATTTCCTAATTATTTCTATTTGGCGTTCCAGATGTCGTTGTTTGCCTTGTTTTTAATAAAATTAAATAATTATCTTACAATTATTACT
Organism: Salticus scenicus; assembly: GCA_963930645.1. NCBI lineage: Eukaryota > Metazoa > Arthropoda > Arachnida > Araneae > Salticidae > Salticus > Salticus scenicus. Next base: position 289,500,494 of record OZ005649.1, read on the forward strand.
GCTTTTACATTTTTTAAAAATGATTTGAAAAATTTCTTAAACGTTTTAATGTAAATTTTATAAAGATAAAACAATACCGATTCAAGTTAATTTTCTCAGAGTTACTTAAATTTCTTTTACATAAAACATATGGAAGATTAGCTTCAATTTAAAGGATATTAATACCTTTATTATATTAATAAAAAATACCTTTTTAATAATATAAAGTTTTATTTGGGAATCAAATATAAAATTTGATACTTCCTGATTATAGTATATTTTTCTTTTTTATCAAATAATATAAAATTTAAAAAAGAAAAATTCCAAACTCTTATACACCCCCAAGTTATTATTATTATTATTATTATTATTATTATTATATTTATTTTTTTATTTTTTTATTTATTTTTTGCGTATGATTCTTTTTATAAATTTAATTTTAGATCGAAACTCTAAAATCCAAGCATTACTGGAAAAATTTTGGAAATAATAACAATAATTATAACAACATCGATAGTAATAATAATAATAATAATAATAATAAAATCGTGCATAATGGCGATTATAGTCAATTACACCTTAATTATGCGTCCAGCATGCTGAAAGTAAATTAAATTTTTTATTCATTTTATGTGTAGATTACATGCAGAGTACATAATAAAATTAATGCATTAAAAATTTTAGCGTAAAAATCATATAACTTAAAAAAAAAAAAAAAAAAAAAAAAAATCCCATATCTTTCGTGGGGGGGGGGGGGGAGAAGAAAAAAGTCTTTCTTCAGGTTAGGGATTAAATGTCTTCAATACATAAGTGTATTTTGTTTAGTATATAATTTCTCATCAATTTCTAATATAGTCCTGTTAAGAAAAGTAAACTCATCTAATCACTCAGCAGCGTTCATACCAATATGTTCCACCCACTAGGATAACTAACTTACGATTTGATACGTTTTCCTTTTCCTAATTTGCTTTTTATTTTTGCAGTCAGTTTCATATTTCAGTTTTCATGCCATTCCATAGTATTTCCAAGGCAATAATTCTCCTAATGTACTACGCTTATGTGCAATTTAGGAATATTATCACACGTTAAGAAAATATCACATTTCGAATAACTTACGAAATTCTCAAACTAGAGTATTCATAGTCATTGATATTCACGCTTGCATTATAAAATGTATTTTAAAAGGGATGAGATATTTTTACGATGAAAATATTACTCATAATAAACGTTTATTAATAACTTTGCCCTAGTCTGCTATGTTAAGAAAATCGTAAATTTCGATTAATTTAAAACGTTTTGAATATTTTATAGTAGGTGATGTTCATTCCTGTATCATAAATGATATTTTAAAGTTGGTCTGATACGCTTACAATAAAATGCACGTTTTAGTGAAATTTTGTTCTAATTTCTCATGTTTAAAAAACCGTAAATTCTAGTTACCTAACGAAGTTTTCAAATTAGAATGTCGCAATATATATATATATATATAGATAGATAGCTAGATAGAGAGAGAGAGGGGGGGGGGGGGGGGAAACGCTTTAAAAATATAAATCATTAAAGTTGTAGTTTATTGTCGTGGCAAATAAGAAAGAAAATAATAGTTGTCACAATAATTATCATAGTTAGAATGAAGATAACAAATTTTTTATCGAAATATGCAATAAAATAGATATCCCATAAGTATCATAAATTAACCTTTTAATGCTATTTCTGTAAAATTTAAAAAGTTCATTAAAATCTGAATAATAATAAAATTAAATAAAATACATAAGAGCTTTTAATTTTTCTTATTCTGTTTATGTTCTTAAAGTAATTAAGTATTTACTTTAATAATCATGTTTATAAGCATAATTCTTTATAAATATAAGTGTTTAATTGGAATAAAAGATAAAAAAGCTAATTTGAAATTGACTGTTAATGTTCAGAGCATACACTTTTATGAAAACGAAAAGTCATAAAAATAGGGTTATATTTTGCGAATTTTGTTTTTGAAGGTTACATTAATTACAATTTATAGCTATCATATTATACTGAATTAGACCATTATAATGATATAATCGAGTCCAACCGTTTTTAAATATTAAATAATTTTTTAACATTTTTTATAAACTTAAAAAAAAAAAAAAAAAAAAAAAAAAATTGATATTGTTGATGTATAATCAGTTCACGCCTTATAGAATGTAATGCTTTGGAAGTCTTCTGGGTGTCCCTGTATATAAACCAGTGGTGGTATTTGCCCCATTTTGAATAGGGAACATCCCATAGGGAACTTGAATAATATATATCAGTTTCAAGAAATTTCAGGAATATTTACGTGAGTTAGAGAGCGGAAAGACAGACAGACAAAATCGAATAAGTCATTAAGTCATAAACACTTTTTAACTTTGTTGGAAAGTGTTGAAAAAAAAAAAAAAAAAAAAAGAAAAAAAGATAGATATTTAAAAAAATATATATTTTTTTGTAAAATTACATTGGATTAATGTATTTTTATTTTCTTCTATATTCAACAGAAGAAAGTGTTGGATTCGTAAAAATTTTCGACCTCGGGATTTTGAGGGATTTACACGTTTTGAGAGCTGTAGAACACGATTTGACCCTTTTTAGAAAATGTCTGTGTGTGTGTGTGTGTGTGTGAGAGAGAGAGAGAGAGAGAGAGAGAGAGAGAGAGAAAATTTTGTGGCGACTGTATCTCAGGTACTACTGCACAGAATTTCATGCAGATTAGTATGTAGTTACACATTGACATAAATTAGTGCCTATCAACTTTTGGTAAAAATTGTCCAACAGCTTGCATTGCCATCCCGCTTTTCTAAATTTTTAATATGGTGGTATAAGACAAAATTTTGTATAAATGTGCATAAAGACGATTATTTTTTAATAATCATTATGAAATTTAAAAGATTTATTCGTAATAGAGATAGTCAACTGGGGAAAAAAAAAACAACAACATTGTGTATGTAGGAGCCTCGCCTGTCCCCCTGGGGGGGGGGAGTCCCTCGATGGAAGTTAATTTTCATGATGTGTATCTTTCTAAAGAGTTCGCCAATACCTTTAAAACGAATGGTTGAACTATCGATCTGCGATAATTTAAAATAAAGTTATCGATTTTTTTTCACAATAAAATAAAATAAATAAATAAATAAAAATAAATAAATAAGGTAACGACACCAGTGCTCGTCACTCTTAAGGCCTTATTTTTAAAATGTTTTTTTTTTTCGCGTGGCATTCTTGTGGAATTTATGTATCAATATTATACTTTGGTCTATTTTATACACTGATTCTTCTAGTTGTTGTTAGACACTTTCAATTTTTCAATACGTTAAGCCAATTTAAAAAAATAAAATAAAAATTAAACCTATAAAAATGCACCAGTGCTCGTCACTTGAAAACTGCGTTTCACCAGTAGTCGTCAGGTGTTTGCACCAGTGGTCGTCATGTAAATAAAACGTAACAATTTGCTCAATAGTTTGATTTTAATTGCGTTTTTGCAAAACTAAATGAAACAGAATATCTTTGGAAGATATTTAGAACCCAAATCCATTCTTAGGGTTTAAAACGCAAAACATTAAATGGTAAAATTCAAAATATTGCGAATAAAACAAATTCGTATGTGAAATAATTTGAAAATTCTTTGTTTTTAAAAAAAGTTTTCAAAATTTTATTCATTCTCAAAAATATCTTTACTTAAAGCAGAGGATAAGTAGCAGGGGAGGGGGTAATAATCTCGTTTTTAAGAGTGACTTTGTTCCAAATTATCGCAGTAAGACTGATTTTACAATGCATTTTATTAACGTGTATTCTTGTTTGTTTGTCCAGTACAAATCTTACAATTGATTTTTAACTAACTTCCCGACTACCTAGACAAAACTTTCAGAATAGTTCAGAACACGATGAAAATGCATTTTTTAAATACTTTTAGCCAACTGCTCCGGGTCCCTGCAGCCTTCGGCAGCGTTCTCAGTACAAATCTTGCAATCGATTTTTAACTGACTTCTCGACTAGCTAGACATTTGAAACTTTCAGAAAAGCTCAGAAGACGGTAACAATGGATTTTTTAAATATTTTTAGCCAATTGTTTCGGGTCACTGCTGCCTTCGGTATCGCTTATATGGTTCAACAGAAAATTTATTTAACTTTTTTCCCGACGAGCTAGACATTTGAAACTTTTAGAATAGCTCAAAACACGATAACAATGCATTTTTTAATACTTTTAGCCAATTGTTTCGGGTCCTCGCTGCATCCAGTAGCGTTTATATGATTTATCAATCATATACTCATCCTGATCATCAATCTTCCCGGCTATATAGACTTTTGAAATTTTCAGAATAGCTCAGAACACAGTGACGATGCATTTTTAAATTACTTTTAGCCAATTGTTTCGGGTTCTCGCTGCCTTCAATAGCATTTATATGATTCAACAGAAAATTTTAAAACACGGTATATAAAAAATTCTTTTTGTATTGCAATTATTTTTTATTTAAATGTATGGGTTGATTATGCATACCTAACACATACTATAAAGGAATTTTGAGAAATCCTTCGCCTCTCCTTCCTCATTAAGTGTGGGATGGATGCAAAAACACGTTTTCAAGAGTAATTATTCTCCAAATTATATCAGGAAAGCAGTTTTTCGATGCGTTGATTGGTTATGCGTAGCCAAAAATATTGTAAAGGTATTTTGCTTAATTCTTTCCGACCAAATTTTGAGAAAGGGTAGCAAAAACGTATTTCTACGCATAACTCTGCTCTAAATAATCTTACAAAGGCGATTTCTGATGTGTGAGCTGGTCATATGCATCCAACACCTAGTATAAAGCGATTTTGCGAAGATCTTTCGTCTATGTGAGGGTGGCAAAAAAAAAAAAAAAAAAAAAAAATATATATATATATATATATATATATATATATATATATATATATGTTTTCAAGCTCAACTCTGCTGCAAATTATTTTCGGGAGGGGATTTTTTTTATGCGTTGGTTGGGGTTGTGTGTGTGTACCTTACACGCATTATAAGGCGATTTTGCAAAATTACCCTTCCCCTCTTCCCTCGGCCGGGCGGACAAAAAACACGTTTTTAACCTTAGCTCTACTCCAAATTAACTCAGAAAGGCGAGTTTTGATGTGTGGGTATTGGTTAGAAGTACGCAATATGTAATTTGATAATATTTCGTTAAAATTCTAAATTTACCCGTTGGACAGGGGGGGAGGGGGGGGGGGAATAAAAAGCGGTTAAGTCTATGCCGAAGGCAGTAGAAGCCAATCATCATATTGCGGGACGGAAAGCTATTACAGAAGCCAGCGGGAACATTAACTGCGGTTTCGACTGATTTCAATTTTTTTTTTTTTTTTTTTAATTTTGATAATGATAGAAATTTTTTCCTATTTTATTTAAATATAGAGACCAGCGAAGGTGGCAAAGCTTGCTAGTATTATTCTACACATCAAGCTAATGTTATCAAATATTATGGATATTAATGTTATCAAAAGTTAATGTTAATTAATGTTAACAAATATTATCTTACAATTTTAATTATTTAAGAACAACAGTCAACAGGGTAATTTCGATCAACATTTTAACTATTTGTTTATCTTACATAATTAATATAATGTATAAACAGAAAACTTGCTTAAGAAATTATTTTAATGCTTAATATTTTCTATATAAGTTTTTATTCACCTGCATCTAACATAACAAAAAAGCCTTAACATAATTTTGAACCCACTCACAGTCATGCTAACTATGAAAATAAGCCTTTGTATTTTATCATTTTCGAAATGTGTATATGAATTAAAATTAAATTATCACGGTCAATAAAAAACTTAAACATCACTTAAATACATCTTAAATACATCATAAAAATTTAAAATACATTAGACGGATGTATGGAGTAATCATGTCTGTTTTTCTAAAATGTATAACAGAAAACTAGAAAAAGCTCTTTATAACTAAATATGTTTATGTGCCATTGTTTAATTTTTCCAGGAAAATAATATGGAAAATTTTAGGTGGTTTAAAGTCAGTCATAGTGAATTAAAGGTACTATGACTGACTTTATTTAAACAAGCTATACAATTCACGTTCTTGAGGTTAAAATGCATTTGTTTACATTTACGAATACCCCTGACGACTACTGGTGCCGATAGTCAAATTAAAGTAAAAATTATACCATCATAATTCTAAACGAAAATATAGTATTTTTCATCAAAAAAGTTACCCAGTAATTAAAAATGTTAAAACACCAGTGTTCGTCAGGGGTGACGAGCACTGGTAAAACGTGCAAAATATGCACCAGTAGTCGTCATACCTTAAAAACCTTTATATTATGTCAAATTTAAAAAAGTTGCATATAAATCGTATTCTGCATTACATACAATGCTTTATGAGCAATGTCAAATGCAGCAAACAACAAAATATATCAAGAAATGCATATCTATTCCCTTAATCATTTACTTTACGTTGACTCAATTCAATTGTAATTTAACGTATACTTCCCTTATTTTGTTTCTCCCTACTCTTCCCCAATAGTTAAAATCGAACTTTTTATGTCATAAGAAGCAGAAGGCTTTGGAGAATCTTATGCCGGTAGATTCAAATTCATACAGGTAATAATAAAACGGTTATTTTAACACTTCTTTTAAGAGGGTGACGACTACTGGTGCAGATTTCAGGGGTGACGAGCACTGGTGTCTTTACCTTAAATATTGTAATATTGAGAATAAAATGGACTTTTTAGGATATTTAGTGTTATACTATTTCTCTAATATGGAAATCGTCTACATTATCATGGAAGATAATTTTTTTAAATAATAATTTTAATAAATTATTTTTACTGAGTGAATTTGTATAGGAAAATATAGAAGAAAGTCATTTGGTGGCCACAACATACTAGTTGTTTTTATTTACGCGTCATGATTTTACATGAAAATTTTTTAAGTTGAAAAATTTATTAATGAAACTACTTACAGAAATACTCTTTGGCAATATGTAATCATTTTTACGCTCACAAAAGATTGTGAGAAATTAGCGAATCATGATTTAATATTATTACTTTCTTCTATATTCGAATTTTTAACATTATCTCGATTTGATCGTTTTTAGAAAATGCCTGTTTGTCTGTTTTGTATGTATGTGATGGAAATTTTATAGCAACTTTAGCTCAAAAACTAATGATTAGAATTTAAAAAAAAATTATATGTTGTATACAAACTTATATATAATATAATAGGTGGCATTGCCATGCCATTTTCTTCTAAATTTTTGATATGGCAGTAAAGGAGAAAATTTCGCAAAAATTTGCGCAATTAGAATCGAATTATTATTTAGAATTAAATTATTATTAACGAATCTTTATGGAATTAAAAATCGTCATTTATAATAGTAATAGTCAACTAAAGAAATTTTTTATATATTTGTAGGAGTATCGCTTGCTCCCTTGGAAGAATAGCTCTCCAAGGGGTATAAATTTTCAATGTGAGCTTATTTCAAAAGAACTCGTAAGTACCTTTAAAACGAATGATTAAATCATAGATCTGTGACAATATATATATATATATATATCGATTATATTCCATAAAAAAAAAAAAAAATCCCTCAAAATGAAAAATAATTTTACTAAATAATAATTTTACTAAATAATTTATTCTGCCTGAATTTTTAAGTAAAATATCGAAGGAAGTTTTGTGATGGCCACATCATACTAGTTTTCTTATCGTCGAATAACCGATTTTAAATTCCATTCAGAAAATTTAATATTTATGACTGAAACAATTCCAAAGATCTCTTAAGGGCCCTCTTCACTCAGCATTTCCTTTTCTAAAAGCCAATGTTATTCTATGGAAAACTTTCTTTGCACTTAAATCAGTGACATATTAATTGATTGAGACGCGGTTTTTTTTATTGGATTACTCTCATTTCGTAAACTGACGCAGCTTTTGTAGATTTTATGAAAGAATAACAGTTGTTTTTTAAAAAAGCTGTTTTATTGCAATATTTGGGTTGATGCATTAAATGGCTTATAAAAAACTCTTTCAATTTTTTAAAACAGAATTTAAAAAGCTGCGTCAATCTCAAAGAGTTTAATTCAATGCGGAAAAAAATCCTGTATTTTAATAAAATTTTAAATCAATTAAATTTGTAAAGAAAGTCTAAAAATTTTACAAATTTGTGCCGATTTTCCTCTTTGACACAACCTCTATTTGGCTACGCCTCTCGTTCGTGGTTTTGATGAAAAGATGTTTACATTTCTGTGGTGAAGATACGTCTAGGCGTTGTGGTTTTTTATTCAGTTATTATTTTTATTATAGATTTCACCTGTATTACGGATGTGAGTAACATAACAATTTAGAAGATAATCGTTGAGAGACTTATTTATAGGAAATATATGATCACATTTTATTTTAAATAGTTTTTCATTGCGCGTAATACTATTATTATATGAATACTTTGTACATAAATTCTTCTAGAGTGGAGTAGAGTGGGTGCGCTGAAACTCCATGTGATTGCACAACATCAATAGTGGAGTGCTGACTTGAATGTGCATGTTGATTGCTTCAAGCGTCTAAGATAAAATGCGGTTATTTTGTCTCGTTTTCAAAAATGATTGCTTGAACCTTCACAACTCTTCCTAGAAATGTGTATAGAAAAGTAGTATTACATTAAATTAAACGATTTCTCGTGGATTAGTTTAAGAATGTTACTTGCGTCAGGTGTTTGCACGAGAGCTGCACCATTTACAACAATAAGTGCAGCAATTGTGGACAAAAACAGATTAGGTCAACAAGCATGTAACCATTCAGACTTAAAAGGAACTGTATTAGTTTTAAGTTAAACATGTTATCTAGTAACTAAATTACCGTCATTCTAAATTATCGTCATTTTTATTTTATTTTATTTTTTTATTTTTTTTTTTTATTGAAGTAGCCACTCCTAATACAAAAATACTTGTTTCCAAAACCCCTACAACAATGTCATTTAAGTGCAACTATTGTTGTTAAAAATTTAATTGTACACTAAGCGAAAAAAAAAAAAAAAAAAAAAAGCCGCACTGAAGAAAAAATGACTTATACCTTTTTTATTTGTAATAACTTTAAAATTAATGTTTGAAACAAATAAAGCTGCCTTGTTTCCATAATACCAAGGGTATGAAATGATACCTATGTACATTTTCGATTTAATAATTCGCTTTATTGCACTCTACGAAGTACTTTTTAAAAATCTGTATAATTTTTTTTTTTTTTTTTTTTTTTTTTTAAACATAATGTAATAACCATACACTTTGTATTCTATTATGATTTATTACATGAAATAAACAAGTTATATTTTAATATATGAAATAAAACTGTTTATTTGTTAGATCTTAGCAATTTTTTATTAAAAATATGTATTCTGCATTGGGTTAATTCCGCCTTTATATGGAAATACTGCTTTAATGCACCATGGCATAGTTTTATACAATGTTTTAATATAAATCTCAGAAATTTCAATGTGCCAAATATCACAAATATTTTTTTCTAGTTCTGGCAAAGTTATAGGCTGCAAATTTCTAATCCTTTCCCCTTTCCCCCGCGTTTTCATAGACGAAACATTTTCGAGCAGATCCCGATTAGGACTATTTCCATGTCTGGTAAAGAAGAAATTCTCCTTTGTGGGATTTCACTTAAAGTGAAAAAATATATAATTATTTACAGAATTATAGGTTCTCATGGGAATGGATAGGAAATTTTGACAATTTGAAGTGAATAAACTTACCACAGACGCCGTGTAGTAAGGTGCATTATCATTTTGAAATGCTGTTTGCGGAAATGTCCAAGATACCTCCAAAATAGTCGGTCACGCACCACTTTTATGAATATTGCGTTTTATTTCGAGTTAATTGATCCCTTGAGCATAAAAATATTGCTCGACTGTTTGAAAAGTTATGCACCTCCGCACCATAATGTGCGGAGAATGTCTCACTGTTTTAAAAGTGCGATTTTCATTAAGTCAGTCATATTTTCGTTGTCAGATCTGCTTGCTTTCTTCAGTTAGAAATAAGTTAAACTTGACTCATCAAAGATAACCAGTTCAGCGCAATAATTAACTAATCATTTTTTTTACTTTCTTCTATATGTAATATAGAGAAAGTATTGGATTCGCGAAAATTTTCGACCTCCGTTTTTTGACGGATCTACACGTTTTGGGATGTCCTGAACACGAATTGATAGTTTTTAAAAAATGTCTGTCTGTGTGTCTGTCTGTCTGTCTGTGGTTTAGTGTTTTCACCGTATCTCACGAACCAATGAATGAAATTCAACCAAACTTGGTATATAGTTGGACCCTGGCGGGGCATTGTGCTGATTAGATTTTGGGATCAATAGCCCATCAGGTGGCGGTGTGATCGCATTTTATGTAAATTTTTAACATGGCAGTATAGGACAAATTTTCGCATTTTTCACCGTATCTCACGAACTAATGAATGAAATTCAAACAAACTTGGTATATAGTTGGAACCTGACGGGGCATGGTGCTGATTAGATTTGGGGATCAATCGTTCAGCAGGTGGCGCTGTGATCGCAAAATTTCGTATGTCACACCGTATCTCACGAACCGATGAATGAAATTCAACCAAACTTGGTGTATAGTTGGACCCTGACATGGAAAGGGTCTGATTAGATTTTGGGATCAATCGCCCGGCAGATGGCGCTGTGATCGCATTTTATAAAAACTTTTAACATGGCAGCATAGGACAAAATTTCGTATAAATGTATATAATGAGCGTTATTTTAAACTTGTGATTGTAAAATTAATATGAATTATTGATAATAGTAGTAGTTAACTACGAAAAAAATTTTGTGCATGTGGGTGCACCGGTTCCCCCCTGGGGGGGAAGTACCCCCCGGGGGGGGTAAATTTTCAAGATGGGTATCTTTCGAAAGATCTCGTCAATACCTATAAAACGAATGGTTGAACTATAAATCTGTGACAATTTGAAACAAAGTTATCGATTTTTTTACTTTTAACAAAAAAAAAAAAAAAAAAAAAAATCGTATTTTTTTTTTTTTTTTTTTTTTTAACGAAACTTAACCAAACTTGGTATTTAGTTGGTCCCCGACATAAACTGGTCCTGATTACATTTAGGGATCAATAGCTCAACAGGTGGCGCTGTGATCGCATTTTTTCTAAATTTTTAACATGGCAATATAGGACAAAATTTCGTATAAATGTACATAATGAGCGTTATTTTAAACTTGTGATTGGAAAATTAATATCAATTATTGATAATAGTAGTAGTTAACTACGAAAAAAATTTTGTGCATATGGGGGCACCGGTTCCCCATTTCCAAGATGGGTATCTTTCGAAAGATCTCGTCAATACCTTTAAAACGAATGGTTGAACTATAAATCTGTGATAATTTAAAACAAAGTTATCGATTTTTTTTTTACTTTTAACAAAAAAAAAAAAAAAAAAAAAATCCTTAGAAAAAAAATCGTATTTTTTTTTTTTTTTTTTTTTTTTAATATTGTTACTGGTTGAATATGTATTACTTTTAACAAAAAAAAAAAAAAAAAAATTAGAAAAAAATCGTAATTTTTTTTTTTTTTTTAAATATTGTTACTGATTGAATATGTATATAGGAAAATATAGAAGAAAGTCTTGTGGTGGCCACAACATACTAGTTTTTTTTTAGCCATCTGAGGTCCTGTTTTCCTAATTCTCTTCACTAAGAATGGAATTTTTTTAAATTTTCTGTCATTTAAACCTGCTTTGTTTAATAGTTGCTTTACTGTAGTTAAAGAAATTATGCTGCTAAGCACTTTTTCTAAATCTCTTTTATGTTCTAAATGTAATACAAACCGATTTTACAAGCAATGGCTTTTTAACTTACGGTCATCTCGCTTGGATGAGCAACATGGTCGTTTAAAACCAGATTTCTAGTTTAAACGGCTAAAAAATTTTATATCTTGCTAAAAACCCTTTTACCAATATTCCATTAACATTTAATTATTTTGCCATCTCACGTATTAAAATGTTTTTTGATTATCCTTCAAAAATTAATACTTTTTGTGGCATCGTTAACTGCCTTATTCTTTACTATTTTTGAAACAATTTCTAAAATTACAATTTTTCTGACAATTGCATTTTGTGTTTAACACTGGACTCAAAGCTAAAGTGTACGTGGAGGACAACATAATAAAATCTGTTCGAAAATATGCTTTTTAAACGATAAAATTGGCGGTTGTAGAAGGCGAAAAGTAAAATATCCAACTGCGGCCTTATTTATATATATATATATATATATATATATATATATATATATATATATATATGTCGCTAAGTGTAGTTATAATTAAGCACAATCTCTACTATTAAAATAGTTCTCTTGGTTTTATTACAGCTGTTGCTTTAACTTATAACATAACAATAAAATAGTAATGGAAATGCATTGAATTCAAAATTATTCAGTAATAGTTTAGCAAAAAATTTATATTTGGATCTATTTATATCATTATTTTGAATTGTGTGCAAACTCTCCTAGCTTTATCTTATATCTGTATAATGTTTGAAAAAGGTTTTTCATACTTTTATCTGTATTCTATAATATGCAAACCGCAAAAATTTCCAAGCTCTGATGATTGAAAGTACTTGACTGTATATGCACATAAATCGAGTAGCAAAATTGAAAACATATACATCTAGTATTTAAATGTTATAAATTGTGACATTTGTGGTTGTTCTTAAAAAAAAAAAAAAAAAAAAAAAAAAAAAAAAAGAGTGAGAAAGAGAGAGAGAGTTTCAAGTAGCTGTCCAAAAGCGATAACATTCTATTTAATTTATATGCATATTCGTCATTAAAATATAAAGTATGCATTTTCATTAATATGATATTTACCGACACAATTTCATTGCTGAATTACCATTTTAAAGGCTATTTGAAATTGGAAAACTAAGGAGACTGAAAACTTGAAGACAATATTATTAAATCTACCGTGGATTTCTTGATAATAAATTATATTTCGATGAATAGGTACAAATTAACATATCCTTTGATTTCAGTTTATTAAATTTTTACTTTTCTTTGATTAACCACAGGGTATTCGAGATGCTTTAGTTAAGCTGCTTACAAAACCTTTAAATTGAAACGCATTTTGCAATAATAATTTCAGTTGTTGTGAAAGAGTCTTTTAAAACTTAATTCTTTTTCCTTTTATTACCTTTCATCACCAAATAAAGATTTAAATTATATGAGTTAAAAGATTTGCAGTTTAAATATTTGAAGATATGATAAACATGTTAATTTGTAAAGTAATTATGATCAGTAGGGGAACATCTCCGGTTGTGGGCACAGTTTTGATTTTAGCTTAAAACTTTTGATAGAATAGATATTATGCAAACATATGAATACCAGTGGAAAGTTAGAGCCATTATAGCTAACGTTTGATGAAGTAACTGTATTGATTCCGTCAACCAGAAAAAAAAAAAAAATATTACCAATTTTGTGAAATGATAATTTTTTGCCAAAGAAAATTTTGTACCCGGTTATGGACACACTTAAAAAATCCGCTAAAAATGGGAAAATAATAAGGAAAACCATAAATAAAACAACAAAATTCATTCATTTTTTAGGGATTCAGTTGCCGAAATAATAACAGAAAATGGCATTTTTCCAATTTTATTCGTCATCTTCTTCATCCTTCAAATCAGAAGTGCAATGCTTGTAAATAAAATAATTTTCATGTAAATTGGCACATTTCAAATGTAGCAGACGATCATACTCGTTGCATTTGGCTGAATTTGCTCTTGTTAGGCATGGTAGTAGGTGCTCCAAACAAATGATGCAGAAATCGACATCATCTCCTGATTGTGAATGTTTCTATTTTTAGCGCGCTTGGTCAGCAGTTTGACAGGTGACCCTTACTTTTTCTAGGCTTCTTCCGTATGGACACAGAAGCTGCAAGGAGATCCATATTCACGGTCAGTCGATTTTATGGATTTCGTATGTACTAAGCAAACCTAAATGGCTTTAACCATCGCCTTAAAATGCATTTCTTTTGCATCGATTGACTTTTTCGGGGTTGACATGAGTAAAAGAGCCTAAAGATGCCTAAAAATACATAAAACACTAATAAAATATGTTATGTTGTTTTAAACGACCACATTTCACAATTTGTAAGTTAAACACACGCTTTAAATGAAAGAAACATGGGTGCCCACAACCGGGAATGACAGTCACTTTTATAATGACAGAAAAAACTATTTTTATTCGAAATTTTGGCTTAATTCGATACTGCATTACAAAATATATTGAATATACTGCATGAATTACACTCACATTTTTTAATTAATTCACTTCGATTTATTGCACATTGAAAAAATTCAGAAATTACTTTTGTGTTGCTTTTTGTTCAAAATTTTGTTTCGATGCTTGCACTTACTAAGCAAATTCGTCTACTTAGTTCGGTGCTAGCGCCACTGCGTACTGTTTGACAGAACTCAAATCCACAATATTTACTTTTTGTTAAAAGATATGGTGGGGTGCCCACAACCGCAGAATGCCCATAACTGGAGATGTTCCCTATATGTACTTAAAAATTTATCTTCAAACTGAAAAAAAAAAAAAAATTCTTTGTATTTCAAAAGAAAGCTTATTAAAAAATTTTATTTCCTTAAAGCTGTTAATATCATATCGCTTTATATTTTACAAGAATTAAGTTTTTCTGTTCGAATAATTTGCTTTTGTATTTGTACTTCTTTAAGTTTTTACATTTTCTTACAATTTTTTTCTTGGCATTCATTGTTATGTAGTATTTAAATGTTTAAATTGTGGAAGTATTTAAATTGTGACATTTGTAGTTCTTAAAAAAAAAAAAAAAAAATACACCGTAAGAAGGGAAAAAAGAAGAAGAAAAAAAAAAAAAAAGCATGAAAGTACAGCAAAAAAAGGGATGCACACGTGTTTCTCAGTCCCCAATCCTCAAAATCACAACATGCTTTGTTTATATGCTACAATTTGTAATGTACCGGCTCCATTTTTTGACGACCAAATATCATAAATTTTATGATTTATGCCTTAGTCTTTATGCTTAAATTTGTATTTTCAAAAATATAATGGCGATTTTCGACATAAAAGTTTAAAAAGTTAGGTATAATATTATATTTATTTAGCAACAGTAGGTTTCATAAACCTAAACAAACGAGCCACATACTGTTTTTTCAACTAGTACTTATTCAAAAAATTCTACAAGTTGAATGTAAATTTTTAACTATGTTGGTAAAAAATTTAACTTTTATAAAATTCAGTTGTAAAGTACTTGCTTATCACAAAGAACCGATTTCCAGCATTTTTCATAATTTAAATATTTGTAATATATATACTCTATTACAATAAAAGTGACGCACCAAGAAGGAGTAATGCAAACTGGACTCACATTGACATACATACAGGTTTTGATGAAATCAAGCACCAATTTATCATTATCATCGATCTTACGTGCAACTGGTACTTCAGTGACTTCAAATACCCTTAATAGGCGGCTCAGTGGGGTTGAGCTCAATCCCCGGATCTCTCTACACTGAGGACGTTTGGAGCATCATAAAAAGGGTCCTACAACCAGCTCGGAATTTTACCAATCTAACGCAACAATTGGACAGAATTTGGTACGATACTTCACAGGAGCACATTGCCAACTCTAACAATTAATACCAAGCCGAATAACTGTGTACATAAGGGCCAGAAGTGGACCAACGCGTTATTGACTTGTTTCCTTTGTGAGGCCCTTTCTCTTGATTAAATCATTCAAATTTTCTGAAAGTGCAATCAATTGTTTTTCTCCACATGTACATCACATCTACCAATTTTTGTCTCATTCGGACCACCCATTCCACCCCATCTACCAATTTTTGTCGCCACTTCTTCTTGGTGTGTCGTTTTCTTTTTCGTTATAGAGTGTATATATATATATATATATATATATATATATATATTTAAAGTTCGTTGCTTCTATAAGATTATTTTACAGATAAATAAAATTGAAACTGGTAAATATTAAGATTCATTTCGTTCGGAAATTATTAAAACCATGCAAATATCAGTTTGCACTTATCTAAAAATTCGACGCGAAACTATGGCGCTATTGATAACGAAGCAAGCTCACATGCCGATGAAAGGATTTTATTCCCAAAGTGGGGCAATTGTGTTTTCGTTTATTTATTTATTTTAGTTTGTTTTTATGTCGCAGAAAATTTGAAGCACAAGCAATTTACAAAATTGCTGTAAATTAACATCAAAAAGTGCTGACGCCCATATTGGTAGTATTTTTTAAATGCAAATTTACAGTGTAGAGAAGAATAACAACGATTCAGAGAATCTGCTTTTCGTTCAAAGCCATATATTTCAAAGTTATATAATTCAGAGCTATAACTGTAATAATAACACTACAATTGTTAAATTAACTTATAAAGGTATATAACTTAGGACAATGAAAATATTTTAATGCAGAAATGTTAATTTATCAAAAACTATATTATAACATGACTTATTATTATTATTATTATCTATATATTAATAGGCAAGCATAAAATTTGTAGTCCCTTTTTAATATATTAATTATGGGAGTAGAGGGTTGAAAATGGTATCATTCGAAAGGTATGGTTAGCCGGAAGGTGCGAATACAAATATTATTTTCTTACGATGTCAAGAAGGTATTTAAAAATACATTTATTTTTTATGCATTTTCCCCCATTTTTCCCTTTTATACACGTATTCCTTTACATTAAAAAATACCTAAAAGTAGAAAGTTGTTAAATCTGACAATTTCATAAAACTCAAATAAAACCATAGACACAGTAATTTGTATAGCATCCTTATACGCAAGCGAAGTGATGACGTCACTGGCCGTCCGTGGAACCACAAAAAAGATTTCCTAAGGATTTGATTTATGAGAAATCTTTTTTTTTTTTTTTTTTTTATAATTTGTTTATGATCTAATTTCTTTCTGTTTTGTTTTATGATTTATGTCAGCTGTAACTTAAAGAGATATTAGCTGTACGATAAATTTCATGTTTGTGTATTAATATGTAAATAATACTATATATTATTTAAGTTTTGAAACTTCAAATGTTCTTTGTTATTTATCTTTTGGCAACAAAAAGTGACTTTATTTATTTACTAGCAGGCTATGCCCGCTTCACTGGTCACTATATTTAAATGAATTTTTGAAAGAATTGAATTAATATTTATTTTTTACATCACATTATAGACAAAAGCTTAAAAAAAAAAAAGAAAGAAAAGAAACTGAAATTGACCCAAAACTCGCTTCGGGTACCCGCTGTCAACGGCAGCTCTTTTCCCACCCGCACTGCATCAGATCTAGGTTTCCCATGCCTGCAGGGATCTTTCCCGAAACTCTTCAATCTGGATATTTTTCGATGACAGGGGGGATCTGCTACTATTTAAGAAGTACGATTTTAAAGATGACTGTATCTCAGCATCTATTAAATATTTCAGTTTTGAAACATGTATTTTATAGCCCATGCTATTTACACTATATTACGATTTAATTCCGATCAATGTAATAAAATAAAATAAAATGTAGATTTAAAAAAAAAAAAAAAAAAAAAAAAAAAAATATATATATATATATATATATATATATATATATAAATAAATGTTAATCATTTTAATCCTTTTTACTATGCATAGACTACCATTTTTCCCGACAAATACTGTAAATAATAATAAAAAAAAATTGATGAATAAAAGTTTTTTTCTTTTAAAGGAATTAATTAAAAAATGAAAAATAAGAAGTTGTTCTACTATAAAAAATTAAACATAACTGTTATAAATACGTTTTAAAATTTAAAACTAATTATACTTAATTTTTTCTACTGCATTACGATTTTATTTTCAATAAATACATCAAATTAAAAAAAAAAAATCGCCTTCAAATGAATGTATTAAATAAAAATAAGTTGAGTAATAGCCGTTGCTATGATACGCAGACGATCGAAGCAAAATAATAAATCTATGAAAAATGAAACAAAGAAGCCAATATTTAAAATCGGAAAAACATTAATTTAAAAAATTCAAATTCGAAATTCGAAAAAATCTTGATGAGGTGCAAACCTGCAGGGTCCCAGGTACCTATATCCTAAAATCTAAATATTTAATATGTTTAATTTTTCTACTGTATGTGTATAACTATTTGATTTCAATAAATATAATAAAAAAGATTTCTTCCTCAAATGAATTTAAATAAAAAAATAGTTTAATAGCCGTTGCTAAGATACGCAGACTTTTGAAACGAAAGAAATTTCTGAAAAATGAAACATTGAAGTTAATATTTAAATTCGAAAAAACATTAATTAAAAAAATTCAAATTCGAAATTCGAAAAAATCTCGATGAGGGGCACACCTGCAGGGTCCCAGGTACCTGTATGCCAAATTTGGAGGCTCTGCGATCAGTAGTGTGAGCACCAGAGCGCAGATACACAGAAACACACACACACAGACACTTCTCTTTATTTATATAGATTTACAAGGACAAACGTTTGAAAGGGTTGGTATTTTATTGAAAGAACCAATTTTTACACGCGGTCAATTTTATGTTGCAGCAAGTCGGGTCCGTTCTTTCAATAGCTTAAAATTTTATATTTCAGAACACAGTGGGCAAGGTCATTTAGCTAATGACGAAAGGGTATTTACAAAGAACATTGTTTACAGAGAAATTTTAAATTTCTAAATTTATTTATTTAGTGCTAACTTAAAAGAATTCTGAGATTTGAATAAATCTGTGGTCGAATTTCGACTACTGGGCGATACTAGTTATTATTATTATTTTTAATTTATAGAATTCTGTGTTAAACACATCATTGTTAAACTTTCATTTTAGTGAACTTTCATTTTAGTTGAACTTTCATTTTAGTGTTAAAAATTTAAATGTGAAAGTTTTACGATTGAATAAGAATTGTTTTTTCTTAAGCAGAAGCTTCTTTAAATCCATGATTTAATAATTCCATTTACAGTTCAATTCTAAAATCAATAATTTTTAGACCAACAAATTGAAATTAATATCTGAATGTAAAAATACTGAATGTTATTAATACAAGGAACGCAGTTAGGTTATTGTCGTTACCAATATTCAAAACGAAAAGTTATGCATTACATAATGGTAAGGTACTACTAACAAAAACATATTGTTTAAAAATATTTATTTTATAAATTGGTATAATTTTATTTTATTTAATTATGTTATGCCTGTTGGTGAATTTGTTTTTACAATGGAATACTTACGAAAAGTATTTTGATTTTAACTTTTTTTCTTAACAGTTTCTATGGTTACTATAGTTATGGGCCTGCTTAATCTGTGTTCTAAAATTTAAGCGTCTAATTTCTTGGCATTTTTTAGATGACCCAGTGATTCAGAAGTTGGCAACGTTTCAGCACTTAGATCTATAATAAAGAAACATAATCTCTACTTTAAAAATCGCTAGGAAAAGAGGCCTTTGTAAATAACTTTACCAAAAGAAGTTATATATATATATATATATACAGTCGGCCCTGTTTAAACGAATATCTACCGTTCCAACTATATTAATTCGATTAAGCGGGGTATTCAATTATGCGGGAAAGACTACAAACGCAATTGCATGTATAACTGTAATGGTTTTATGCTTACATGAAAAGATAAGTGATCGATATCTCTTACTTATTTAAATATTTAACAAAACTTTTACTGTAAGTTAAAATATTATAGTAATTTATAAATGCAATTAATGCTAGAATAAATCTATATAAATAAAGAGAAGTGTCTCTGTGTGTGTGTGTGTCTGTGTGTCTGTCTGCGCTCTGGTGCTCACACTACTGATCGCAGAGCTTCCAAATTTGGCATATAGGCACCTGGGACCCTGCAGGTGTGCACCTCATCGAGATTTTTTTGAATTTCGAATTTGAATTTTTTAAATTAATGTTTTTTTTTATGTTAAATATTGGCTTTTTTCATTTTGCATTCATTGTTGAAAGTTTCATTTTTCATAGCTTTATTCTTTTGCTTCAATCGTCTGCGTATCTTAGCAACGGCTATTACGCAACTTATTTATTTTAATACGTTCATTTAAAAGAGATTTTTTTTTTTTGTTATGTTTATTGAAAATAAAATCGTAATGCAGTAGAAAAAATTAAGTTTAATTAATTTTAAATTTAAAAACGTATTTATGGCAGTTATGTTTAATTTTTTATAGTAGAACAACTTCTTAGTTTTCATTTTTTAATTAATTCCTTTAAAAGAAAAAACTTTTATTTATTAATTTTTTTTTTATTATTATTTACAGTATTTATCGGGAAAAATGGTAGTATATACATAGTGTTGCGTACTTGGGGGTTCGTGAGTTGTCCGAGAATGAAAGGCCAAACGTACAAAAATTCAGTAATTTATTCACAGAAAGTTCCAGAAAAATACAGGTCTATAAACCAAGTATCAGCTTCAATTCAAACAGTAAACACAGCTTAAACAACAGCTGTCAATAGCAAATCCACAGTACAAACTGTATAGCAATAACACATAAAGCAAGTCTCTTCCAAAGAGGCTCAAGAGCAATGCAAGCACTAGCGAAGCTGGCTGAAACTGAACTGAACTGACTCACTCCTTGGCGAGAGAGCGCTCCTTATATACTGTTCCATGGAATCCAGATTTTTCGAGAAAACTCTAGAAAGTGGTCAACCAATCAACTTACAGCTTCCATATTTGGTATATCCCATATAAGGATTTTCTCGCCAAGGTCACCAAAAAAATCGCCAAGGTGGGGGAAATTCGCCAAATTTAGCGCCAAATCAATTACCTGCATTACTGAGGCTTTTTAATGCGTTTTTTAAGGGAAAATAAGGCTATTTCAACGCTAAAACGACTAGAAATGCACAAAATTAGCACTTTATCAACTTACTAAGCCTCTTTGAAAGAATTTATACAGAAATAAACACAATTATTTACAATTTTGTAACAATAGTAAAAAGGATTAAATTGATTAATATATATATATATATATATATATATATATTAATCTACTTTTTATTTTATTTTATTTTATTGGTCGGAATCAAATCGTAATATAGTGTAAATAGCATTTGCTATAAAATACATGTTTCAAAACTAAAATATTTAATAGATGCTGAGATACAGTCATCTTTAAAATCGTAGTTCCTTAATAGTAGCAGATCCCCCCCGTCGTCGATAAATATCCAGATTGAAGTGCCCGGGAAAGATCTTTCTACAGGCATGGGAAACGTAGACCTGATGCAGTGCGGGCGGGAAAAGAGATGCCGTAGACAGCGGGTACCCGAAGCGAGGTTTGGAGCAATTTCAGTTTATTTATTCAATTATTTTTATTATTATTATTTTTTTAAGTTTTTGTCTATAATGTGGTGTAAAGAAAATAAATATTAATTCTATTCTTTCGAAAATTCATTTAAATACAGTGACCAGCGAAGCGGGCGTAGCCTGCTAATATAAAAATAAAGTGTACTTACAAATTTACTTTTAACAAAAAAAAAAAAAGTTATGATTGAATACTTTAACATAGACTTAACTAAACATTTTTCGATTTCTTTTTCTAAAGCACATAAGTAGATTATAATCGCTTCTATATGAGACTCAAAATGACGATGAATGATGTTAAAGGATTCTGCAACTTTTCAATCTTCTTTTTCAATCATCTGAAAACTTTCAAAATTTGTGATTTCTAATTCCTGGAGATAATTTGTATTTTAATTTCTAATTTTCTCATCAATTGCTGATTTTATAAATTTGGCTTTTGCAAAACAATTCATTATCACCTCGGCAGCAATACCGTCTCATGTTTAAAGAGCATGCCTTAGTTATGCAAGGTTTTTTAAAAGAAAAACGGTTTTTTTTTTAGTTCCCCATCATACTATAGGTATGGGGAACTTATGTACTCGTAAAAAATTTCGACCTAGGTTTTTTGACTTTTTTATATGTTTTCAGGTGTGAGGAATCCAAAAATTACAAAATTTGTATGGTGTCTGTCTGTAGGGTGTCTGTTAGTGTGTCAGTTGTCAGTCTGTTAGTGTATCAGTCCGTTAGTGTGTTAGTCCGTTAGTTTGTTAGTCTGTTTACACGATATCTCACGAACAAATAATCGCAGAGAGGTTAGATCAGTTTTAAAATACTACTTTTGATACTGGCAAGAACCCTATTTATTTGGAACATTCGATTTAAAAAACTTCGGAAGTTATTAGAAATTTACGATTTTGTTGGACAAAAATTCACTTAAACGTGCATTAAATGGGAACTTTTTACTGTAAAAATGTCAGTCCAGTTTTAAAATATCAGTTTTGATACCGGAACGAACATCAGTAACTATAAATATGCTACTTTGTAAATTTCGCAAGTTATTGGAAATTTACGAATTTCTTAACATGGAAGTATAGGGCAAAATTTCACGTAAACGTCAATTTTGAGCAATATTTTCATGGTAAAGATGTCAGACTACTTTTGAAATATTATTTAGAACACTGGCATGAATGTTAATAACTATGAATTTTCTAATATAAAAATTTCGAAAGTTATTGGAAATTTACGAATTTCTTAACATGGCAGAATAGAACAAAATTTCACATAAACGTAAATCTTGAGGGATATTTTCATCTTAAAGATGTCAAACCACTTTCGAAATATTATTTAGGATACTGGCATGAATACCATAGAGTATGAATTTTCCAATTAAAAAAATTTGTAAGTTATTTGGAATTTACGATTTACTTAAAATGGCAGAATAAGGCAAAATCGAGCATAAACGTCCATTTTGAGGATCATAAATACATTAGACAACTTCAAAATTACATTTATGATATTTGTTTGAATACAAATATTCTAATAGGAAAATTTCGTAAATTATTCGAAATTTAAGATTTTATCAGCACAGCAAAATGGGGAGATATTTCATAAAAATACGCATTTTTAGGAAAGTTGCATTGGAAATAGTAGCATGAAAATAAACTACGAAATTGATCTCAATAAAATAAATTAATAGATTAGAATAAGATATCGAACTGAATGGTGGGTAGCCTATTAGGCGAGGATTTCGTTTTGTCACTGTGTCAAGCGTTTGGTCAAATTCATTTCTCTTAACATGTATATAATAAGTCCTGTACAAGAAATTTATGAGAACATACATATGATGGGGAAATGAGCAGAGTCCACCTATGCCAACTAGTTTTTTTTTTTTTTTTGAGGAAAAATTTGCCCAGAAACAGAGGAATTTTAATTAAGAAACTTTGAGTGTTTATGCGATTAAGCGGGGTGGCGTTGTAAAAAATATTTCTTTAAACGAAGAAATTTAACATTATTTCTATGGGAAAAAATCTGATGTGGGCACCACATAACTTCCTTATACACTTTTAGAAATATACATAATGATAAAAAACATTGTCATTGGACCCGAAACAGTTGGCTAAAAATATTTAAAAAAAAGAATTATCACCGTGTTCTGAGCTTTTCTGAAAGTTAGTTAAAAACCGATGCAAGATTTGTACTGGTAACGCTGACGAAGGCAGCAAGGACCCGAAAAAATTGGCTAAAAGTATTTAAAAAATGCATTTTCACCGTGTTCTGAACTATTCTGAAAGTTTCAAATGTCTAGCTAGTCGGGAAGTTAGTTAAACAAATTTTCTGTTGAACCATATAAACGCTGTCGAAGGCAGCAGTCACATGAAACAATTGGGTAAAAATATTTTAAAAAATGCATTGTCACCGTGTTCTGAGTTTTTCTAGAAGTTTTAAATGTCTAGCTAGCCGGGAAGTTAGTTAAAAATAGATTGCCAGATTTGTACTGGTAATGCTGCCGAAGACAGCAGGGACCCTAAACAGTTGGCTAAAAGTATTAAAAAAAAATGCATTTTCACCGTGTTCTGATCTAGTCTGAAAGTTTCAAATGTCTAGCTAGTCGAGAAGTTAGTTAAATAAATTTTCTGTTGAATCACATAAACGCTGCTGAAGGCAGCAGGTATTAGAAACAGTTGGCTAAAAATATTTTTAAAATGCATTGTCAACGTGTTTTGAACTTTTCTGAACGTTTCAAATGTCTAGCTAGTCGGGAAGTCAGTTAAATTGCAAGATTTGTCCAAACCGTTTTTGAGTTACTACCGTTTTTTGATACATTTTGGCCATTATGAACCTAGTTTTCCTAAATATCTCGAAAACGGAAAATCATACGAAGTCCAAAAAGGGAGGTGCACAACTAGATGTTATAACAAACCTATGTACCAATTCGCAACTTTCTACGTCCAACCGTTTTTGAGTTATGCGACATACTCACACACACACACACACACACAGACACACATACATACAGACGTCACGAAAAATCGTGTAAAGTCCCTTATATCTCTAAAACGAGAGCTCGTGTTAAGACGACACTTGCAGGTGTACAACTAGACATCATGACTGTCACACGTATAAATTGGCAACATTTAGCGATGATTCGTTTTCGAGCAATGTGAAATGCAAAATCCATTTCGCAAATCGGAATTACTATACTTCCTTATACTTTGTATAAGGAAGTAAAAAATTGGTTCTATAGTTTTATATTCTCATAAGCGGGGTATTCGATAATCCGTTACCCGATTAAGTGGGGACGACTGTGTATATATATATATAACTTATACTATATTATTAACTATATTTTTCATGAGAAAGAAATTCGAAGATTCGAATATTTGAAGGCCTGAAAACTTTTATCTATGAAATTTAACGTTCATGTTATATATAAGAATTTATTCATAAAAAACATATTTAAATGTTATTATATTCCTATCTTTCTATCTTCATTATTTCATAAAACGAATAATGAAAAAAATTCATACTTAATGATTTATTTTACTATTTTTATCTTCATAATTATAAATTAACTTTCGCCGCTGTTTTTTAGCTTAGCATGACGCGATACATTAGACACAATCATAAGAGCATATTAATCAATGAATTGTAAAATTAGAAAATATCCCAAATTTGACACCAAAACAAAACATATTAAATTTTAAAATTCGAGAAAGAAAAGGACCTCAAGAGGCAAGAATTATTTTTTCTATCATTGAATACACTGTTAAAAATTTCAACAGAAAACTCTGTGTAATCTAATATCTTAAGTCTTACATAAAATTACAGAAAAAAAATAAACGGAGATGTTAAAAAATTTATTTTATACATTCATTTTAATAACTAATATTAATTTAATTAATTATTGATGAAAATATATTTCGGACTTGGAATGCTTTATCTAAAGTAGAAACAGTCATTTTTAATTTTAATTAAAAAATTAAATAATAAAATTAGGTAAGAATACAGAATAAAGATTGAGAATCTCGATTATTCACTTTTAACTAAGAAATATTGTAAATTTACAGAGACTCTGGATAAATATTTACATTAAACTTACAGAAATTTTTAACAGTGTACGCTTCTTCCACCATCGCTGCATCGAGCGTGCTCGTAATTGGAATAATGATGTTGATTTTGATACTACATTAGCAACACGTGGTTTTGTTCCTCTGTATGCTTTAGTTTGCTTTCGAGCGTGGCTAGTTTCTGTTCTAGTAATAGTAGGAAACACTGTTTAACAGTAGTACCACTACCATAGTTCATAGAAGAACCAGACTTGCTCACAAAAATCATCCCATGTGATGAAATTTGGATTTTTCCAACACGATACGGAAGCAAAGCGCCAGTGAATCCCAGAAGATCTTGGATTGTCAAGAATGTAAAAAGCTCAAATGAGCTATTTAAAGTTAAAGGCAATGGTGATCTTATATATATTAGGTCGTTGCAAAAGTTCGTGCGGATGCGGATCATTTTATTGCCTCCAAAGACGAGAGCTTCTATAGCCGTGGTATACATTTGTTACCCGAAAAGTGGCCAAAGGTTGTAGAAAGTAATGGAGAGTATTTTGATTAAAAATTGTCATTTGATTTGATGTATTTTTATGAAATGAAGCAATAAAAAACCGCACTAACTTTTGCAACGACCTAATACATATAAAGGTCAAACAGTTAAACATTTATCTATGTTCACATTTTCTATAATATTTTATTATATTTAAAATACTAGATTTTCATTAAACGTTTCAATTAAAATTTTCATTTTAATTTAAACGTTTGCAAGTCAAGTACAATGTAAGTAATAAGAAATTTTGCAACAGCAATTTTAGGGCTGTGACTTGGAAAATTTATTTAAAATATATGATCATTATTACTTTTTTTCTATTTTAAATTATTCTTTTTTAAAAAAAAAAACAACATTACATATAAACTTATTCAATATATTACTAATAAAAATTTATGAAAATCTTAAACGCAAGTGTGAACGCCGCACCTCTGATTTCGAGAGTATTCCAAAACAAGAACTAAAAAAGTTTGGTACGGAAATGTGGCAACACCTGTGCGTATGTGAATCAAGATGGACTAACGTTTCAATTCTATATGTTTTTTTTAAATACTTTACTTGATGTTAATTTATGTGTTGGTTATGTATTTTATGTTTGTGCCGTAAGTAAATTTAAAATGTTTAAAAGTAAACAAAGCGTGATCAGTGTCTTAATGTGTCTCAAGATGATTTTACAGGAAGAAAAGAACCAGGTGC